>JAUYWV010116794.1:0-12060 GCA_032274565.1 Nematoplana nigrocapitula
GAGTAGATTCGGAGGATTGGTTCAATGGATGAACGAGTAGATTCGGAGGATTGGTTAGGATCGGTTGATCGAGTAGTCGTGAGGAGAATTTGAATAATAGCGAGTAGATTTGGAGGATCGGTTGAACGAATGATTAAGTAGTCGTGAGGAGAATTTGTTTAACAGTCAGCAAAGTTTGCAAAGTTAGCCAAGTGAGCGCAGTAGGCAAGGAGGTCCTTCTTCTCTGGTCGTCAACGGTAACTGATCTCTCTCTCTCGTCTCTTGCCTGCTTATATGGGCTGGCTGGGGGGGGGGGGTTATGACTCATCGGTCGGAAACGTGTTCGGGCGCGCAAGGGACGTGGTGACTCATAGGTCGGAAACGTGTTCGGGCGCGCAATGGGGGGGGGTGTGCTTCGTCACGCATGACTGGTGCGGTAGAGCGTAGCTGTAGTATACTACTGACGTAGTAAGGATCAAAACAGGACATATAGATCGCCAGAAAACGCTTCTAATATGCGCAATTAATGTAACGGCCCGCCGTACACTAGGTCAGTATGCTAATGAGGGGCCTATTTACCCCGAAGGACACCGGAATAGGGACATGCAGCAAAAATCGTCGTTCCACGGCCCAACCTCCTTGATTTCCCTGACTGCAACCTCATTTCCATGAAGAACGCAATGATTGGGAATCTATTGGAGGACAACGATACCCTTTACCCGCATCAAGGATATCTGACGGCACCCAAGTCCGGGTTACAGAATTCGAAAGATGTCTCACTACTCAGCGCAGCTATATGGCTCATCTACAAGCGGTGCAGACCACCGGCCAATTTACCACCAATCCTAAAGATATCACCTCTGCTTCGATGGACGAAATGAACTCCGCACCCCCTGCCGCCGAGTTACCACTACAGTGTTGTTGTCGTTGTCTCTCTATCTGTCAGGCGGGATTTCCGTCAGTACCCCTTGTTAAATTGTTTCATAATGACGGATGAAAATGTGGGTAGATGGAATCATCCGTAATTTCACTGTTATAAAAATTTTCTTCCATTATGGAGATTCGAACTTGTCTGCGGACTCACCATCTGATAGTAGGAGAGCCGGGGCCCGGCCTGACTGCGCATGAACCACCAAGCCGATCCGCCCACGGTAGCCGCACCCACGTAGCATCCGATTACCACGTAACGGATCAGATGGAGTCGGGAGATGAGGGGCTGCTTCGGGTTCCGCGGACGCCGGGTCATAATGTCCAGATCGGGCGGATTAAAGCCGAGGGCGGTCGCGGGGAGACCGTCAGTGACCAGATTGACCCAGAGGAGCTGAACGGGGATCAGGGCCTCGGGCATGCCCAGAGCTGCTGTAAGGAAAATGCTCACCACTGGCGGACGGGACGGAGAGAGAAAGGGAAGCACTCGGATAACGACGTGAGACAACGGATGGGTATAAATAATGACTACACCAGATCGTTTGAATAAATTAACTACTTGCGTTTTGTGCCAGCTATACCTATACTTATCTGAATTAGATAACACATTTTCAGGAAGAATGATGTGTTGCGGAGTAAAACGTTAGTCGGCAAAGCGAGCGACGAGTGCGCTACGCTAAATATATAAATTAGGAAAGAATTGAAACAGGAAATGATATAGTTGATTGCAAAGTCATAGTCAGACGTTTGATAAATAGAATGAATCACTTTCGATTTGCTTCACGATTTAAAGGACGGTGAAGAATTTACCTTCCTACAAGCATTAGGACCAGGCCCGACTCTTGCGAGGAAGAGAAGATGGAACCTAATTCTGGTCAGAGTGTCGTGGGGATAAATCTATATGATCAAACTGATGTGTATGGCTCTGGGCCAATCACATCTCACGGCCTCTCGGCCAATGACTATATGTCCTATTGTGTGTGCACGTGGTTTGTGGTGTGCATGGGATTAAGACTTGTCTTGGCTTCTATAAGAACACAACAAATATACACGTTATTGAGTACGGTCGTTCTATCACTCACACCACAAACTTAAAGTCCCACTTCGCCCGATGAATCTCGAGGTAGTCCCAAACGGCGTGACAATGATAACATCAATTCCCTAGTAATGAACGAAATGATTGTCGTTGAAATGTCTTGATCGACTATTTATCAATTAACGACACATACACACCAATGACAATGAGCTATATATGGACTGCGCATCCACACCAATGAGTACAATTTTGAAATCCAATATAGAGATTTGATGGTACAGAAAACAATGCAACTGGGCGTTACAGGGAGAAATTTATAATAATATACTTCAAGGGTAAACAGTAGCTGTTGCCTAATGTAAATATGTAAATCGGATACCAAAGTGCAGATCAACAAGTTAGCTGGAATACCAAGAACGTATAGGCTACACGTTACCGCACTTGAAGGTGAACTGCCGACGCGACGTCTTCTCAGATTTGGTCTAATCTAGCCTGTTCGATATATTCGATAATGTCCCAAAGGGGCCCTTCTCGTTGCCGAACAAAGCTTCCATGAACGTTTTTACCAATGACTTCCTGTGGTCGTATAGAGCTAGCGTGTATATATGTTTTCGGTCATTAATCATTTCAAAAAGAGGCTTTCAGGTTTGCTATTTAAAGCTAAACTGTAAATCCCCCAGTTATAATGCCTTCATCACGAAATACCCTTCCTCATTAATGGGATGAAAAGTTAATCTCATGTTTGATAATAATTTTTTAATAAATCGACTGTTTTTTTGTTGCATGCCGCTTAGCAATTGCGATTCAGTTTTCAACAATTTTAGTTGCATTTCGAAAAAGGTCACCGTAATTTCTTAAAGAAAATAATGTTCCTTGACCTCAATTAGCGAAGTTGAACAAGTGGTCACGTGTCCTGGTCAGTTAGTCCGCGCTGGAAATCCGACAGTGAACAACCGGTAATGGTCGCCGAGAGCCGACGAGCGGGACGAGAAAGAAGGAAGGAAAAGTACAGCCAGATGGTGTGCAGAATATGCACCTCCGACTCTCCCTCGCTCGTTTGTGTTGACGGATGAACAGATCGGGAAAGACGCCGCTGACCCCACACCACACAATTCATCACCTTCATTAACTGGACGGGAAAACTTCACATACCACCGTCTGTCCACGCGGGCCACAGTAGATACTTGGGTAATCTCCGCGGTCGATCTGCACACACTCTTACACCCTCACTAGTACAGGTCGCTCCTCCTTTCTCCTCCCCTCCCTCCGTACCTGTCAGCTGGAGAAGTATCGCAGGGAGACCGAAGACGTGTGTTAACTGATCGCATTGTTCTTCAGCAACATACGGGTTGGACTGCGACAAACGAGCTAATTATTTGAGGCTCGACACTAGGCACGCCGATAACAAGATAATGTGGCCCCACTCGGGCTATTTTAGTACTCGCATAGTTATACAAAATCGTTATCTTCGCCCACGGCATGGCATACTACCCCGAAGACAGCTCGATTCTTTGCACCCAAATACAGTAACAGTTTTTTAGTAGGATAGGAAAGTTGTATTAGGGACCGAAAAAATAAACTATACTATTATATACAGGGTGGGCGAAAGGTTACCATACACTGAATGAATTTGATCGATAATTTATAGATATAGAAGGAATTAAAATTTTAATTTTATTAATCTATCTGTATGGTGGACGTCCCTTCTCGAGGGAAGTATTGAACCGAGTATATCTATAGGACGTACAGATAGCCTGGTCCGGCTGACTGTCCAAGCAGCGGCCCCTGCTGCGACGCAGAAGGAAGATGAGTGACACCTCTTGAACCAACGCAGCCCAGCACCACATTCAAGCGCTATATACACCTCCCATACGTGCCGGTGGCCACCAGATGTTGCGTGCCCCGGAGGCCTGTTTCATAAAACACTGCAAATAGCAGCTCCTAAACACTATTGACTCGAATACAGGAAGCTAAATTTAGTTGTCCAATGAGAATGGTTCTCTAGTCAAGTAAAATAGCGGCAATTGATATGACAACACTGGACCGTGCACACAGACGAAGGTCTGTGCGAAGCAGCACATGTGATTTACCTAGAAAACAGTGGGCGCTCGTGGGAAAAATATGAGAAAACAATAGATCGTTAGAGACATTGATGGTCAGATGCGCATTGGGTAGAGAAAATATTGCCAGCTAGAGGGCCTGATTGCTGACATATAGAAAGAGACCGCCGTTCTTAAAATTTAGCAGCTCATAAGTTATATGAAACATACCTTAAAGTGCAATTGACGAGCTCCTAAAATCATCGATAAAAATGACGTCACCGATTAAAACTCTTATATTATTGATTCTCCTTTGGGAATTGCGCGTGGGATTTACAGCCAAATTTAGCTGCTACTAAAATTTAGCTGCTAGTAAATCTAGGAGCCCCTATCCCCAGACGCCAGACCTTGTATGGAGAGAAACAATACAGGAAGACAGACATATAACACGGGGAAATACACCCATACCGATTGTGAACAGCCCGAAAGCTCCCAATTGGGTAAATTCACTTGAGAAGTAACCTCTCCCGCTGGTTCAAACAAATATGGCACCGAGGCACCGAGTCCAATGCCTGTAAACCCGGGACCAGACATGACGTTGGCTCAAGGAGACGTCGAATTCCAGACTAGAGTCCGGACGGATTGAGCTTTGCCGAGAGAGTGATATTTAGATGTAGTGTAGCCGTAGTCAGTTGAAAGAGCGTTGGCGTAGGTTGATTTGAGGACCAATGAGGATTTTGTCAGGATCTTAAACAGGCCCCCTCCCCATTTATCCAGGACAGGCAGCAAATTAACAATCACTCATATTCTCTTTTTAAAATGGCCAATTATTAACCAGTTTGACCATTGAGGTGGAACTCTGATATATACCACAAAAACTTACTTTACAGACATCAAATTAACAAAATAGAGTTGAAATACAGAAAGTGCGTGCAGATAATGAAAAATATTATCTTTCTGGTCGTAAAAATAAGGCATAGGAATACTGGTTGGCACGAGTAGTGGAAGCTACAAAGGCGGCAGTGATGAAATGAAGGGACTCACCCTCGCCGATATTGGAGGAGATGAGATAGCGGATGAACTGTTGCATATTGCTGTAGATAGCTCTGCCCTCCTCCACCGCGGCCACAATCGTACTGAAATTGTCGTCCGCTAGCACCATCTCGGCGGCTGACTTGGCCACGGCGGTTCCACTGCCCATTGCAATGCCGATCTCTGCTTTCTTGAGTGCAGGGGCGTCGTTGACACCATCACCTGTCTACAGAGATGACGGACAAAGAGGCAATACAAATAACAATGATTTAAAGGCATCCCAACGAATGTCTGAACCCCGCGCCAATTAAACACTCGCGCAGTGCGCTGCCCGTCATTAAACGAACGCCATGGGACCCATTTTAAGACACCTTTTAAGACTGCCAAATAATTACGTCATTTTATACCTGTTATTGATATGCGATCTGTAATCCTTTCATGCAAATGGTGACAGCACTCGATTTGACACATTTATTGCAAATGATATTTCTTTAGTTATCTTAAAGAATAATCATCTAAACGCAATCCATTCTCAGGCATAGGATTGGAAAGTTTTGTGAATCGAATCCAACTAGGACTGTAATTGAGCAGTCTACACCATACTGATGAGTTATACAATTTACTCAATATCGTATTTAGGTTTTTTGTAAAGTTATTTAGATTCAACAGTATCGATTTATTAATTACGAGCGGTTGCTGTATTTGAAAAAACATTTATATACAACTCCCACGTATTTCCTCGAGAACACTATAATTTTTATCATCCAGGTGATTAATTATAACGATTTGTGGTCCAGCAACGGCGCAGGGTAAATGTCAGAAAACATCAAAAAATATCTGAAGGCTATTCAAAGTCCTGTTTTGAAGCATGCACTGTCTAGTATAGACAGTAAAACTAGTAATCAATTTCAACACTTATTACTATATAATCCCAGCGCAAAATGTATAACTGAGGGTACTTGGTACAACGTCAGCAGCCATGACTGAGTTTCGCCTCGACGCAGCGTCTTTGCAAAAAGGCTACAGGATCTACTGGTAGTTAATCTTTCTAGTAAACAACCCCGTATACTGTATATAGCGTGTTATATGACCAACCTATATAAGACTATAAATCAATGTTCAGATAAATTATTGTAGAGTAAATTATTATTTTTTAAATCAAAGCAATGCTACAGATTTATAAATTCCGCAGTAACCTGTAAAGGCTATTTTGTTGTTCAAAATCTCTAAAAAGAAACCACTCGTTTTTATCAGAGCAACCTACGAGAGTGATCCCAGTCTTTTGGCGAACGATTTCTACAATTACGCATTCACCCAGGTTCAGTCTGTGGGTACATTTTCTGTCATTGTGCCTTAAACGAGATTGAGATTTCCAAGTGTATGGTTTCGGTCACAGATTCCTCCGTACACTGTTCCGATCCAAAGAGAGTCCCTCTGCTTCTCCAGAAAGTGTCTTGCCATTTTAGGCACGGGACGGGTGTGATCACTGTTGGGATGTGGGAAACAAAAGAGACCTAACCGAGGAATTGAGCGCAAATCTGACTGTCGACACAGTGCCTTGTTTTTTCCTTTCTCTTGCAAACTCGGAGGCAGAGAGAAGACGTCTGCTGGATCACAGCTTGAAAGACGCTGAAAGTTGTCCTGACGAGCGAATTGAAACAAGCAAAAGCACAACGATAAGATGTGTGCTAAAATGGCAATACATAAAACATCCCTAACTGCACATCAGGTCGCTTTAACAAAACAGAAAGACATCGTTGTTGTATCGCTTTTGTGTGCTGGAAGTAGTGATTATACGAAGACACAATTACTAACGAGAGATCTCGCTTTTCCCTCTCACTTCTCTCTTTCATGTCATTACCCTTTTTTTCTTCTCCCTCTCTCTCTCTCTCTTCCCTCACTTTTATCACCACTTTCTCTTTTACTCATTTTCTTTATTTCTCCTCTTTCCTCTCTTTTCCTTTTCTCTTATCTCTCTCTTCCTATCGGTCTTTCCCCCTTTACAGCAACAGCATCGAAAAAATGTAGGTGAACACGGCGGTTTTAGCTGTTAATTAATTGGTAATATAAAATAAGAGCAACTGATACAATATGTCTTTAATCGACCGGTTTCGGGGGTGACCCTTCTTCAACAGAATATTCGCGAGACTAAACCAAGGTATGTAAGTAAAATTCTAAAACACTAATCAATGTTAGTTGGTGTGTACAGTAAAATCGATGTAGATTGATACAGTAAAAGCATTAAAATATATGCAGTAAAACGAAGATCCCGCCAAATGAAGTTGTTTATAGGCTTGGCTGCTTTGATGTGAAATGCCTCTTTTATTTGTAGTACAGAAGGTGAAAAAGAAATGCCCAAAATCTTGAAATTAACGGTGTCCATAGTGAAAAACAGTTACGCCAATGAAGAACTATGGCCGAATTAAGATGCGTGTTAATTAATTGGCTCTACATAATATTATTCTGGTAATTTTGTGAGTCGTACCTCTACATATATATATAGGATAACTCTAGTACAAGCTTTTCCCACGTTGTAGATTTATTCCACCATTACAAAGTTTATTTTCACAGCTTAAGATATGAGTTCCATTAAGACCAAAACACGTGGCAGCGAATTTTTAAAGGAAGAAAAGCTTTAATTATTAGATTTGATTAAAGACGCCGGTGACATTGTTAAAATGCTTCTAATGATACTATTGATCATGAGAAAAATTCAAAGCGGAAGCAAATTGGTGACAAATACATTATTTCTACTAAGTACAACTCCTTTCAATTCACTCGTTTCCAGCTCTTTTTTTAGTCCGCTTTCATCGAAAATTCTAAAAGCATGCGCAGATCCAGGATGTCACTATACAATATTCGTGAATATCTAAAGAGTATCTCTATTATACTGATAAATTATCCAGCAAGGTTTTTGGAAGGGCAAGTAATATAGATAGAAACCTAAACAATATAACTCCAATGACATCGGGGAAATGGCAGCTTTCTCTGCATTTGTATTTTGTACTTGGATTCTTATCTCAAAAAAGCAATGGCGTCTCCTACAGATTTAACAATTCTTGAAATTAGCACATCAGCAATGGCGCCCATTGTGATTTGAAAAGATCCCGTTAAATATCAAAGAACGAAGCGCTGTGCACACGGATAGTTGTACTGGTATCGCGTGATTACGATTTACAGATCTTGTAATTTGAGGTCGAAGAATGTTAATTAGGCCATAAACACCGCCTTTCAACAGATGATAACGCAAACGGAAATCTACATAAATGGAAGGCGAACGATATATTACCGCTGTATCATGGGAAATGTCTATTTTAGATAAAACACCGGTGATGGGGGATGGAAAAAGAGCCGACGTTTCGGCATCTCCTGAGTCCTGTGATGCCCTTTGAAAGATGAAAAAATCTAATAATACAGGGTGTCCCCAGAGTAACTTACACATTGAATGAATAAAAGTCAGATTCTTCAGAATTTATCTGACAAATTAGTCAATAAAATCGATTGTATATTTTATTTTTTCTACTAAATGAGCAAAATTCCTGCGTTTTTAAGACAATTATTCAATACAATGAAATCAAACACAACATATCACGACGATCATAATCGACTATGTCAAGGAATCGGGTGCCACCGCCAGTTTCTGCAAACGCAGTACGAATCTGCACTTTGTGATTATTATCGATTTTTTGAAGCGTTGGCCGGATCCATTTTGGAACGCCTCCATCTCTTGCAATACCGGTAACGCATCGTTCTACAGCATAATGATCTAGCGCAGGCCATAATTCACATTTATCAAATTTTAGCAGCATCGGCTAAAACAAAATGTGTTAAGATACTTTTGTAACAATCAGCATATCTAAACATTGGATTCCCAATTTTGATCACCACATCCAGCTTAAATATTACTCGCATTTCTTCACACTTGTTTCAGCCCTTGGTTACCTATGGTTCTTGCTCCTCCAGTGGACCACCCGTCTTATTCTTCACTGTTCCAATCTTTCGGATCATTGTCCGTTTAACCTAGGCCCCTCTTCCCACATACACAACCCATGGGAGCATCCGGTCAGCCGCCTTCTCGTAGCGGGGATGTCCCGCTCCGGCAGGCAAAGTGCAGCCTTCATTGCGACCTCGTTTTTCTTTTTCTTTTTATTCTTTATGTTTTCTGTCTCTCTATTCTCCCTACCTCTTTTCTCTCTCCCTCCCTACCCGTTCCCCCCTCTCTCTCCACTTTCTTTCTCGCTCCCTGTCTTTCTCCTTCCTTCTCTCTCTCTTTCTCTCTTTTTCATTCTCTACCCTCTCTCCCTTAGCCTTCTCCTTCTCTCTAATTTTCTCACCCCTCCCTCTTCCTTTCTCTCTTCTTTCCTCTCTAATTCCACTCTCATAATCGATATTGAAAACTGATTCGGGAAACCGCTATACTCACCATAGCGGAGACTTCGCCATCCTTTTGGAGACATTCGACAATTTTGCTCTTGTGAGCAGGCTCCACCCGGGAGAAGAGTCGGCCCCGACGGCAGGCGGCCTGCTGTTCGGGTAGAGTGAGCGCCTCGAACTCCCGACCGGTCAGAGAGATCCCCACGGTGGACTCGCCGGGTGAGAAGAGCCCGATTCGGCGACATATGGCCTCTGCCGTCGCCTTGTTGTCCCCGGTGATCACCATGACCCGAATACCGGCCTGGTGGCAGCGCTGTAGACTGTCGGCCACTTGGGGTCGTGGCGGATCCAGCATCCCGACCACCCCAACCAAGGTCATGCCGGTCTGACAGAGGGGCAGTAGTGCATACTGTCAGGGTTGGTACGCTTTTCTAACAAGTAATACGAACATTGTATAATGTCTAGTTTTTTAACTGTTTACAGCGATTCTAATAAAATAAATATTGTCTGATTAACACTAAAGTGAGCGATATAAATTGTATATTACATAGGGAAATACAGTAATATTACTGTTATCGAAATGAAATTCGGAAATTATGCCTCTGCTTACTGTTTGCTTAATATCTAGCAAAGACTAATATTATTCCACATTTCCGGTTACGCAGGCATACCACCACAGTGGACATCGTTTTGATCTTAAATATATAAAAACGAAAATTAAACGCCTAATTTTCAATGTGTCGAATTGCAGCCAAGAATATTTATAGATATGAGGAAAACGTCCTGTCCGCAAAACGTAATATTTTTAACGTAATAACTTTTAATATTTAACTTTCTATGGAAATTTTAAATTTTGAAATATCTATGGATAATTTTAAAGCAATCAATCAATTTTAAATTTTAAATTTTGAAATATCTATGGATGATGTTGATTAACAATCTGTTTAATCATTATTAACTTCCTTGTATACTGTATACTTGTACCTTGTACTGTATATATACCGTACTGTCATATTCCTTTTAATTACAAATATTGTTCCAATGTTCTTTGTAGATATTTTGTTAATTTTTTGTCTTTTTGCGGACAGGACTTTTTCCTCAATACTATATATTAAAAGTATAAATCACTGATAATAAGTATATGACATTGGTTGAAGTTTTAATTGTTGTAGGCAAACACAGGCCCGCCTTTGCTATTACAAACCTTAACCCGATATTAATGTTCCTTTATTAACAAGAATGTGTCCCTTACATTCCTTCTAGTCATAACAACTCGTTTAAAAAGCTTTCACGTTTTTATAATTCCGACCTTTGTTTTTAACTATCTCAGTAAATTAAAATCTAACTTGGTTTTTAATGCGCCCAGGCAATCGTCTTCAATAGGTGTTTACAGCATAAATTGTAACAATTGTCATAATTGCAAAAATGCTTTGTCTAAACATGTTAGGACTCATGGCCATTCTATGGACTTTCGTTTTAGCCGTATTATTTATAGCAGTTCTCCGATCGTGTTGTTAATTTCTATACCGTTTTTTCAATTTGGATTCGAACATTGCTCAGATCGATTCCAGTCTGACAACACGATTCAGTGGTATAATCTGATTGATTTTCTTCTGTACAAGTGCAGTATAAAAACTCCGTTTATAATTCTTCTGTATACATGATTGTGGCACAAGGTTGAGTCGAAAGGTTGTACAATACATCGTAATTTTAATTTTCAAGTGTTGTTGTTTTAAATTGACATATAGTAAAGCCAGTTCCACTTTTGCTTTGCAAAAAACACTGAAGTAATAATAAAATTATACCAGAAATACTATAAAAAGAACAACATTTGTACAATGATGAAATACAACAAAAAAAGTTGTATCATATTAAACAAATTTGGTCACTAAAAATTGAGAGAGAAAGAGGCCTTTTTGTGTGTACTGTCATTACATAATTGGTTGAGTTCATCCTGTTTTCCACGAGCCTTTTTTCTCAACACTTTGGTTTTGATACAGAGATCCCTGAAAATTTTCAGTCTTCTTTTCATTCTCATTATTTATTGTATTGTGAACAGCACAAAAGGCAAACCGCAGAGGCCTCCAACTGGCAGATCTTGCTGGTCACCATACTGGTATAACAATAACAGTTAATTCGCGCACAAAAAATAAACAAATAAGAACAACATATCAACAAGGTGAACAACTATAGTACAATAAGGCATGTAGAGTACAGATATAACCGGGGGCGGGGGAGAAAATATGGATACTAATATTATTATACGATACAACAAAATTGAGAAATATAAGTATTCCATTCAATTCGTTACACATCTCGTCAGCTGAATTTTTCATGGCTTCAATGTCACCTTCTAATTGGTTCGTTTTATTTTAAAATAGTACAATGAACCTTTTCTTTCTTCTAAATAAGCCAGGTAAGCCTTCCCGGCGCCCGAGGCTGGACTTCCGACCCTCCCCTTTGCGGCCACTCCGCCTATGCCCGGCTTAGTTCCGCTATCCTCACGGCTGCGAACGTCGCAATCCCGAAAGGTTTCCGTCGCTCCAGCTTGGCCTGGTGGTGCCCGGAGGCTGAGTAAGCGGTCACCGCCCGTCACCAGGGCTCCATAGCCACATCAAACTCCCAAAAGGCTGCTCTTTTCTGCAGGGAGTACGCTAAGACTAGCAGACTCCC
>JAUYWV010116805.1:0-12060 GCA_032274565.1 Nematoplana nigrocapitula
TTCCTTTTCATTTTGGCAACATTGATATAAGTGCTCTTTTCAACTTTGCCCCCCCCCCAATCGAAAATTGCCAGCGCCGGGCCTGAGTAGTGGTTGTGTAGTTTGGCTCCCCTTGTTCTTGTTCTTGTTAAATTACTTTTATATGATCTTATCTGGCCATTGATTCATGTATAGAAGTTGTCTGACCTTCTACCTTCAACTAAATGATTGTAATATACTTTTTCGAAAAAAATATAGCTTAGATAACTACTTTTGAAAGAAAATGAATGCACAGAAAATAAAATGAATACGAAATTAAGTGCCGCCAAAAATATTATTGAGCGTCGAAATTCGACCCCGGTTCGACGTTGGGTCGACGTTGAGTTGCGCGACATAATCGACGACGAGCCGACGTCGACTTCGACGTCCAGCCGACGTCGGGTCGACGTCGACTGTTGCTTGGGTCCGTCTTCACGACCCTTTGATGGCTTCCACATCTGGAAAGAGGGTCCCCTTCATGACCCCTTAAACTTGGGGAAGGAAAACAAATCACAAGGATTGGCACAATAGGTTCAAAGTGGGAAGCGAAGACGTGGAAGAGGACTCCAGGAGTGGAAGGCCTTCAATAAACAGGACTGAGGACAATGTTGAGCACGTGAAGAGGTGTTGTGTGGCGATCGTCATCTGACTGTTTGAATGCGGAGCACGCAGGTGTGTCAGAACATCCTCGAGCTCATGTGGGTCATTATGGGGACCCATTTTTTATACGTGGAATACATCAAAGAGAATTACTTGGAAGGGGAAACTTGCAGTTTGTATAAATCTTTTGAAATATTGTTTTGTGGCCACAATCTTGGAACTTTTCTAACACACCTCGTAAAGTTATTGTACTGAATGAAATGAGGCAATTTCAGTCATGGAGCTCTTTCCGATAATGAAGTTGTACTGTCGACCAGTATAGTAAAAAGGAGCCATTATCTTAGGGGGGTGTACGTCTTCCTGCCCCCCCCATTTGCGCTCTGCTCCACTGGAATTAGTCATTTGCGAAATATTCAAAGGAAAAGAAATACTACAGTATAATACAAGCTATAAATATCTTACCTATCCACGTGTCTTCATCATATACATTTCTACTCTTCTTCTCTTCTGTTACTGATGTTATATGTTTAATGTCCATAGGATATCGGGGTAAGGCAGTGTTGCTACAGCCAAACATGAAAAAAATCGCCGGCCAAAATTTGATATTGGATAAGACTTTACCAAGGGAACAAGAGAAAGCCTGAACAATTTTTTAGTCTGAAACAATTTCCCATCATTATGCTCAGAACTAAAATTCTGCGTGTAACGTCTACCTTATCTCCGCATCCATTGTGCTGTTAGGTGGTTGATTTAGAAGTCACAGTAACGTCTGCTATTTGGGCCTGCCCAACAAGAGATGTCTTTTGAAGAATCGACGATTACTCTGACATCACTAAGAAGATTGTAAACAGTTTATGACGAACTGGATCTTCATTGATATCTGCACCAGTATATTCGACTTGTTGTGAAGGTCTACTGAGTGCTCCTGAAGGCTTTTCGATTAAGAAAAACTTTGAATCTGGAGCGTCGACTAAGGTCAATCTTGTTCTAAACGTATAGGAACTACTGATCCTCCGTTCAGTTACATGGTTCCCAAATTGGCGATATTTGCGTTCCCCAGGTTTACTTCGAGGGTTTCGAACAATAGTACTGAAGCCTCATTGTGAAATAATGGGATCCTCACAGCAACTGTCTCACAGCACATTTTTCCTTTGCCATTGCGTTAAACAAGAAGTCTGTCTTCTATCAAGCAGCAAGTCACTGACAAGGACAACAATTAGGTGAGGAAAGCTAGCTATCGCTGACGGGACGTTAGGTTCACCAGAGAAAATTCAATGGCCTTTGATGAAGTTCTGTTATGTTCTAAACGAAACGAAATATGGTTTATATACCACAAAAGTCTCTTAATACCGAGAGTTTCGATCAATACAAGAAATTAATAAAAGAGCAACTACCAAAGTTCAGAGTTGACACGACACGGCAATACTGGATGCTACACTTTCAATATTATATATTATCAAAACATTTGGAAAATCCTAGACAAACAGAAAAAATCGTAAATCGAGGACTTTGTGAAAAAACAGAGAGATTAAAATCGCAGACTATATAGCAACACAGTTATGGGGATATCGTCGTTGTGCAGATGTGCAAACTCTTTCAGTTTTACCTTCCATCCTCCTCTCCTCAGAAGGCAGGAAATAAGAAAAAAGCTCCAACAGTAGTAAGTTTTACCTTTTCGAACCGGCTTTTCATTTCACTGACTATGATATATAGTCGAAGTTTGTTTGTAGTACGCCTCTGGAGCTTCTGCGATCATGTTGTCGTGCCAAATTTCCTGAGCACACCGACTAGAAAAACTAGGTGGAGGAGCATTGACTGACTCAGTCATTTGCTTTAGATTCGCAAAGCAGCTTTTAGCTACCGTGTACGTGTGTTTTCGTGACCTCATTGGCTTCATTCATACCAACGCCGTATTATGATTCTGCATGGATGTTACCAGATTGATCGTGCAGCGAAGGAGACGTACAGATCATAAATGAGTATAAAAGTCAAATTTTTCTTCCAGTAGGCCTAGTAGCAAAGTAGGAGAAAGAGAGAAGGAGCAAAGGGGTAAAAAAGGGAGAAACGTAGAAGGGGCATAAATAGGAAGAAGACGCAGAGGGCGTATATTTTATAGGCCCAAATGTTTGTAGGGGGGCACGTGCACCCCCCCCCACGTTTGCGCCTATTTACCGAGTGAATGCGCATTTTTTGACCTGGACCCCCTCGAGAATTTTCTGGTTTCGCCACTGGATGCTTATTTAGAACAAAAATATGACTACAGAGGAACTACAGTGAATGAAGCAGTTTCTTTGACATAATTTTTCAATGAGTCTACATATCAAATATGTTTACCAGAAATTGTGAAGATGTAACCGGAGCGTGCAATGATTTCTTTGGAAGATTGTTCGCCTCCAAAGGAGTAACGGGAACTTCATTTTTCTGTTCAGCGTTCTGCAGTAAAGTACAAACCAAAACATTGTCAGCTGAATATTTACTCTGCCTTACTATATGAAATGTTATGCATATAAAACTATTGAAATGCATTAGAGATACAAAAATATTAAGGCGTACAGATTTTTAACTTATTCATCGTCCTTCATAGCTGAATGGTGAAAAATGGTCACTTGAAGATCAGATAAACATATCAGGGAATGCGATACTGCATGACGACGTTTACCCCGGCCCCTTCCGAAGAATGGGGGGGGGGCATCGCAGGAACGCCGAGACCCAGCAACCTAGCAACTTCCCACGAGCGTCTCCAAAGTTCAAAGAGGCTCACCGTCTCATCAAAAATGAGGGACAGGAGAGAAGATGAGAAAGATCCTACTGGTGCTCTCCGCAGGAAGCGCAAGAGAGGAAGTCGGACTGACCAATCCGATGGAGACAAGAAGCAAGCAACGAAGGCGTGGAAGCTCGCAACGGGAAGTGCGGGAGAGAATAACTTCGAATAGTCTTACCTGTTCTTGACTCCTTATCTTCGAATGAACAGGTTGTCCTGTCGGATGTTGACATATTTGTCGATTGGTGGATCCTTTCCTCTTTTGTGTAGCTTGAGCCTCCTGAGAATTCTAATAAAGAGACGCAGAGTTACGTGAAGGAGAAACTATAAAATCTTTCCGATATATGATAACTCATTAAACGAAGCTGACCTGTCGCCACTTGCATAGATGAATGGATAGTCGATATTTGACTAGTCTTGGAGTGAACAATAGCCAAGCCGGCCTAAATATCTATGCAATATACAGAAAGAATTTGTCTGTGTGTGTGTGTGTGTGGGCAGATTTGGAATCAGCAGTTTCCTGCGGATTGTTTTACCTGGTTTTAAATGTTTTTTAATTGTTATTAATTATTTATAATAGAAAGAAAAATTTAGAATTAATTAAAACCAGGTAAAAAAAATGCAATATTTAAAAATCACCCTATGGATTTATTTTAATACTAATAAATTTGCGAGTACTATACCTCGAAATATAAAAGTAAATTTGTTACATTTAAAGAGGTCACTTAAGTGGTTTATTTATTACTAGGCGTGTTTTAAGTGCATTAGTCTCCCTTGGGTTGACTCGATTTGATCCAAAGAAAGTATTGCTCAACATGCAGTAATTCTCATCTCTGTTTGTTTCAACTGAATCATCAGAATAAATTATTTGCTTGAAAATTTGTTTGTTTTCTGATATTTTATTGCCCTACGTATCCCCGAGCGAAGCCGGGTACCTCCGCTAATGTACTATATGCAAAACTGGAAATGGCAGCGCTTTACTGTACTAATCATATCCTCAGTATGCAATGACTCAAAGCTGAAAATGTGAAATACAGAAAAATCTAAAATATTATTTCCAAATAGAACGGCCAACAGTTAAACCTTTACAATACAATACCTTGACCATCCCTGCTTGAAGATGTTTCTAGAAGTAATAACGAACACAATTTTAATACTAAAACTGGAACACTGGCACATGCAGTACTACAACAGTGCCATTTCCAATATGGCAATTAATTAGTCCGTACAACATTTCGCTTCTCGTGAGACATTCCTCTCTACTGGGATGAGAATATATTGTACACATGAACGTTTCAATGTGTCAAACAAAATAAAACTACAATTATGGCAATTTTATATACTGATCTATTATATCGCTGGCATACGTTGTAGAATGTTGACCGTCTTAAATATCATGTCGATATGTAAATATCATGTCATAGCAACAAATAAATTCTTTACAACACTGTTAGCATTGACGACCCAGTGACAGCATGTTTTTTGGATCTAAGAAAATCTAAAAGAAGCATCCTAAAAATGTCAGATCGTCAACCTAACAAATCCCACTTGTCCGACCTTCAAGAGCGAAAAATATTGCTGTATGAAAACAATGAAAAAATTGTAAACGAAATTATTTGTTATTTAATGTGCAGATACTGTAATTGATCGGTATAATGATCAATAATCGAAGGACGCGATTGTGAAAATCGTGAATCATATTTGTTTTCCCAAAAGAAACAAAGCAAATAATGGTAGAAAAGGTAAAAAAACATCGTGTGAATTACAAAAGGTGGCTGAGAGACTCAGCTTCAGAATGACACCCAGGTTGACAAATGCAGTCTATAGGATAAAATACCATTTCAACTGACTAACGGATATGAATGAATATTTTCTAGGTGAAAGATCGCTCGCTGCAGCTCATCATTTGTCATTTGAAATAAAGATTTCCTTGAACAAAGCAATTATGCTCAGAAGATGACATCCTGAATATATTTTTTCACAGAAGTCACGAAGGTATAAATCAATGAATTAACGACATAATTACGTATAGTATTGGTCTAGATACTTTATCTTTTATTTTATAATAAATATCTTAAACGCCGTATGCACTTGCGCCTTTCATGGGATCTAACGACATTTACCTTCTTAATTCTTAAAGAAAACAATATATAGTGAAGTGCTAGATTGGACAGGAATTCATAGCACCATCATTCATCATTCATCCCTTAGCCGGACTGACCATCGGTGCACCCACAGGAATCCATTTTTTCCCACTAAAAAAGTACACTCGAGAGTTGTCTCCAATCCTTGATGACATCCATCGTGACTCTTCTTGATCTCTCTTTGACTATTCCCCTCAACTTTCCATCAATGATTAATCGGGACGCTTTTCCCATTCCTCGGTGATAGCCAAAGAACTAAACTACGTCTCATTTTTATGATATCCTTAAAAAACATTTTTGCCAAACATTTCATGACATACTCAAAATATTTTTATTTATCTTTTCAACAGCTTGAATGGCAATCCACCTCTCGCAACCATACATAAATGATTCGACTTTTAGTTCAACAGTGTACTGAGCTTGACCATGACGTTGGTTACATGTGCAAGTTTGGTTCGCTTCCCTGATTTTGTATCTGAAGTAATCACTGCTTCAAAATATTTGACCGTTTTAACTTGAGTCCAGGGTTGTTGTTTCCTGCTCCGAGATGCTTGAAACATGTCAACACCTCACGCAATTATTCCATCTAAAGGTTTAGTCACTGATCTTTAGAGGAATATGTATTTGCATTTGTACCCTATATGTATATGACTGTCGCTATCAGAAACACTTTACATGAAATACAGCATTTTTTTAAAAGTAAATAAATTAAGATAAACAAAATGAAACTACATCGACATCATCATGTAAAAAAATAGTTAAAACAATAGGAAGACTACAGAAACAAAAACGAAAAATGCTTAAACTATCTGAAATTACTCAGAACATACAGTAGTATATAATAAACACAGCTGTACCTTGATAATTATATCCAAATTGTCTGTCTACCTCATTATACGTTATTATGCGAGGTTCTACAATTCATTGTTAACTGCCAATATTCCTTTACTTTCTCAACATCTCTATTCCAAGCAATACATAAATCATTAACGATTTCCATTATTCAAATTTCAAACTCTACATAACTTACAATCAATGATAATGATGAAGAGGCAGTTGATTCGGTCGACGAATATCTGTGGCCGCTTTGACTACGTTTTTCTATGCTTTACGCGACTGTGCTAATTCGTCGGGAAACACGTCCCAAAATGTTAGTTGTAATTGGCAAACCTGCATGAACCTTTTCTTCCCACTAATTTGAACATTGCAAGTGATATTTCTTTGGTTGCATTCCGCGCTAGCGGACGCGTTTAATATTATTAGGGAATTCCAAACATCTATTTGTTGGGCTGAATGAATTACGGCTGACAATAGATTACCCTCCAAAGATGAACAAGGACCTGTAGGTCCTCTCGACAGAGAGATTGACTAACCCTCTTATACAAACACCAATTTCAAATTCCCGAGAATTGATTTTGACTTTCATAAAGACTAGTAGGATTACCCGTATAGCGCTTCGCTTCGGCTATTAAAGCGCCAAAATAGTGTGTGGCTATAAGTAAGCGCGGTTTGTTAGGAATAGACAAATTGATAAGAAAGCCTGACCCCGAAAATTGACAGAGAAAGTTGTGCATAAAATGAATTGTCCGGACTTACCGTTTATCTGCAGCATATTGATTTAGCATTGCAGCAATTGCTTATTTGCAGCATATTGATTTAGCATCGCAACAATCGCTCATCTGCAGCATATTGATTTAGCATCGCAGAAATCGCTTATCTGCAGCATATTGATTTGTCATGCAGCCTCTCAATTAAAAATTTTGCATCTCGTGCCTATTTTTCCCATGTTACCCATTGGCGTAGCATTTTTGAGTCATCAAGCATGCAAATCGGTCAAGAGAGTTAGGAGATAAATACCGGTCAGACATAAACACAGACATTTCTCTAATTAAATATAGGATTCGAGGATGATCTAAAAAGTGTCAATCATTTTGTAATATTAGATTAATCTTGATATTGAATGCATACCCATATAGGTGAATTTGGCTAAATTACATATTATATTTAGTTTCTTCGGTTGACTTATTGGGTCTATATCTTGGGACACCCATACTTATCGCGACCACGGAACCGAAATAGGTTGCACCTGTAAACGTACAGTGTAACATGCGAATTCATTATTATAGGCTGTACTGTCACCAAAGAATATATCGTTTATTGCTTTTTTCAGAAAAAAGAATAAAATGTTTATCGTTAATTAGATTTCTTTTTACTTAAGGAATAAACACAGAGAGAAAAGGAAAGAAGAGAGAGAGAAAGAGAGAGGAGAGAGAGAGAGAAGGAGAGAAAGAAGCAGAAAAAGGAGTATTATGAAAGAGAATGATACGATATATCAGTTCCCTCATCAACCAATCACCAACTTACACGACGCTCAGTCGAGGACAAGTGAGTGCTTCTGAACCGCTCCTCAACCTCTTCGACCAATCGATGCACAATATCTGCACTTTCGTCTTCGTCAGATCCTGTCCGATGTTGTCTTTGTGTCTGGGATGAGGGCTGTTGTCTCTGTTGTTTTTGTTGTTGCAATGACTGAAGTCCAGAATTCCAAGGCGGTCGTTCGTCACGCCGCTGTTGTTCTCGAATTTCCTTGTCTAAGCGCTTCAATGCTGCTCTGACGCCGTGGCGACATTTGGGACATGTCGGCTGATGACGTAACCATTCATCGGCACAGTGAATGTGGTATTCGTGTTTGCAGGGCAGTGTTTTCAGCATATCACCATCCTTATATTCAACTGCAATGGAAAATGGAAAACAATGGATGATTTAGCGGATGCATTAAACCAAACAAGATATAGGAATCTTCAAATTTAGAACCTTTTATATGCGATTTCGATACTATCAAAATAGCGTATGATATACGGGATGTTAATATTATTTTCAAAATCTCTCAGTAACTCATCAGGCTCATGTTATTGTGTGCACATTGTTATATTGCTTAAAGTTCACGCAAATAAGTAGTTGTCAATAGCAGTCGGTAATTTATAGTATATACAAAAATCCGCGCTAAAATCTGTTAAACAAATATTTAAATTCATTATTAATTAAAACGCTTAGAATTCTTTGCAGTAATTTTATATACAAGGCGTTCAATATATTTTTTATAACCCAGAGAGTATTATAGCGACTTAAGGCAATATATTACTCTTTAGTAGTATGGGCGTATACTAGTGAAATATGCTTTAGTGTTTATGGCTAGGGCGACCTTCTACCTCACGGAACCCAGTGCTACCTGGCAGATCCGGTATCAGACCAAACGAATCCATTCGGGTCGCTAAGCACTCGATTGACACAGCTGTCAGCCATGGACAATGGAAGCTTAATCAGGCCAAACCTGCCACCTTCACCATAAGGCTATATAAATTTAATATCTCAGTTCGAGATTTCGTACGAGTTAAAATTAGGGTCGGTCGGTCGGCTAAAAATAATCAAAATATCAAAATTTAGGTACATTTTCGGACAAAGACGTAAATTGTTCAAATGTTTGTATTATGCAAACAAATCTATCAAATAGACTTTAGGGATTTTATGAGATATAACTGTTAGTCTTACTTTGTATTCTTCGCTTAATTTTAGATTGAATAAAGTAGCTAACGTTTAAGTTAATTTATAATTTCAACAATTATTTCTGCCATTTTCACTTTAAACCGAAAAACAAGTTGTTAAATTATGCCCTTTTAAATTGAATAAAAGACGATACAATAACAATATAATAATATTTAAATTATACGTAACAAATCTAACATTTTCTATGTAATATATTCACATATTAATATGTGTACATGTACTTACGTACTTAATAATCGTGCATTTTTGTATTATTCAAACTTAAAAATTTCAAACGTAAGTCGTTGGTCTGTACAAGCTCAGATTACACTGAGGATGCGCAGGTCGCGCTGCGAATACGCATACCAACGTCGTACGTACGAAATTCTTTAGTTCAGATAATATGAAAACGGAATTAATTAATTAATTTTATATTTATGAATACATTACATAGAAATGTTAGATATGTCACGTATAATTTAAATATTGTTATTCAAATAAAATAAAACTTATTATGTCACTGTTTGATTTGAGAAACTGTACGTAAATGAGCGGAGAAATTGAAACAAACACGTTAATACAAAAATAATTTTAGCGTTTTTCTTTCTTAAGGAATATTTAACAAAAAATTGTCAACACAATAAAAAAATGTCCCGACCCAACTTTGGGCTTTGGTGACGAAAATTATGGTCGGGCGGCGGACCCGAACTGAAAAATTAAATTTGTCCAGCCTAACAGTCAACCGCTCCACGCCTTTGATTATTCAAGGATACCAAAAATGTATCCTTTAATAACCAAATAGGCGATATTAAATGTTTTTCTATGTGCACTTTGGCCGTCCTTGGTGCTGTTATGATAACAGACATGTTACAATGCCATGGAGTACTGAAAACATCTTTGAGATTGTGATTGAGTGAGTTTGGAAATACCTGCAGATTCTTCTAACCCTCACCTCACTTGATCACCTTATCTTAGGGACGGACAGTCATGTAACCTCCAGTGCCTCTACGCACACGGCGTCCTATGTGGACTAACCTGGGTGGTGGTGCGAATACACGAGGCTTTGGGACATCTTGAGTAGACTTGCGCATGCGTGTGGTATGAAAGTTGGGCATATGGTTAAAATGCGAGCATCCTTCTGAGGGTTATAATACTATAGAAAGTTTGGGTATCGCTTGTGTGAGACTGGTGTCTAACTCTGTTGTATGTTAAACAGTAAACACACATGCTCATCTGAGTGATATTAAACCTTTTAGTATTCCTTCCGGACACTAGCTATGCCCAAATTAATATGCTGGCACGGCCTCTCAGAGGAACTCCTGATCCCCTGCCGAGACCCTAAGAACAACAGTATCAACAGCTCCACAAACAAAACCACTTCGTCCCACTCCAAAGGATTAAAGTTCACTTTAAATTCCTTATTGAACACCCTGCCGATGACGTTTAATTTTAATTCAGGTTTTGTATTGCTAATTAGCGACGATATTAGCTTATAATGCTGTGCGCCGGCTAATGAGATCTCAAAATGCACAAAACCGCTGAGAAGGATTTGGTCACAAAAATGCCCCTGCTAAGCTTTGTGGACATAAACTGGACACATTCCAAGGGTCTGTTTCTTAAAACCTAGCAGTTAGGAGCATCTACAATGTATTGACTTCAATAAAGACAGCTAAATTCAGTTCATCATTGAGAATGCAATGGTTCTCTAGCCAAGTAAAATAGCGGCATACGATATCACAGCATTAGAACGTGTGATTTACCTACATAACAATGGGGGCTCGCGCGAAATACGAGATAACAATAGATCTTTCGAGGCATTTTTTGATCGGATGCACACGGGGTAGAGAAATTATTGACAACTAGTGGGCCTTTTTGCTCACATGTCCGCGCATTTAGGAAGAGGTTGAGGTACCTAAAAACAGGTCTGGTGCGGCTATGAAAAATACAATTCCAGAACTTTTCGAAGACTTTTACAGTATTTTGTCTATTTCTGTTAATTTAATCTCAAATACTGCATCCAATTTTACAACTTTTATACACTTTGCCGGCCTTCTCAATGCATTGAATTTCACTATCAGCATGTGCTGCGCTTTATCCTCCACGTGATCAGCTAATGAATTAGCTCACAACTTAAGTTTGGTTATTTCTTTATATTAGAAGAAACTTTTGAAGAAGTATATGACAAAAATTAAGGCTTTTCACAAATTCTAAAGTTTTTTCAAAATCTAAGACTTTAAACGATTTTCAGGACACCGCACCAACCCTGTGAGATAAGCAGGAATTCCAGGACGCCGCACCAACCCTGTGAGATATGCAGGATATCCAGGATGCCACATCAACACTGTGAGATAAGCATGATTTCCAGGATATCCAGGATGCCACACCAACCCTGTGAGATAAGCAAAATGTCCGGGTTGCAGCACCAACCCTGTGAGATAAGCAGGAATTCCAGGACGCCGCACCAACCCTATGAGATATGCAGGATTTCCAGGATATCCAGGACGCCGCACCAACCCTGTGAGATATGCAGGATTTCCAGGATATCCCGGATGCCACAACAACCCTGTGAGATACGCAAAATGTCCGGGTTGCAGCACCAACCCTGTGAGATAAGCAGGATTTCCAGGACACCGCACCAACCCTGTGAGATAAGCAGGATTTCCAGGATATCCAGGATGCCACATCAACACTGTGAGATAAGCAGGATTTCCAGGATATCCAGGATGCCACATCAACCCTGTGAGATGAGCAGGATTTCCCGGATATCCAGGATGCCACATCAACCCTGTGAGATAACCAGGATTTTTAGGACGCCTCATCAACCCTGTGAGATAAGCAGGATTTCCAGGACGCCTCACCAACCCTTTGAGATAAGAAGGATTTCCAGGATATCCAGGATGCCACACCAACTCTGAGATAAGGAGGATTTCAAGGAAGCCTCACCAACCCTGTGAGATAAGCAGGATTTCAAGGACGCCGCACCAAACCTGTGAG
>JAUYWV010116816.1:0-20776 GCA_032274565.1 Nematoplana nigrocapitula
GGGGGGGGTTGCTCGGATCGCTCCAACTTTTCCCCATCTATACTGCCTATACCGTAGCAAACTTTTGAAAACATTTTGTCAATACTTGCCGCGGGGGTGTGTGTGCTCGGGTTGCTCCTTCTGATACTACTCACGTTAATAAATATTTGGATGAATCAGAACAATCAAACGAAAATTTACCGATCAAAGTAAATAATGATTATGGGCATACATGGGGCGCTTAGAAGTCTCTGAAATTACATATTTGAACATCGAAGATATTCGTAAAGATGGTGCTAATAACTATGTGGTTATCATCCGCCAGTTTAAGACCGATCATACAGGTAAAGGTCATGAGGTTTACGTACCTCCATCACCAAGAACCGATATTTGCCCATCCACAATAATTTCATGCTACCTTGATTTGTTTCACGAAACTTCTGGACGGCTATTTCGAAAAATAAGTAAAAACGGTAAACCAACAAGTCAAGTAACAGGAATTAATGCAATATCGAAGTATCCTGAAACAATTGCAAAATATTTGGGGTTCGAGGGGAACTTCAGTGGGCATTTCTTTCGCAGATTAGGGGAGTCGATAGTTGCAAACAATGGAGCTAATCATTTGCAATTGAAAAGATTCGGCCGTTGGAAAAGTATTGCAGTATTGCTGAAGGATATGTGAAATGAAGCAAATTTGCAAGCATGGAAGTAGCAACAATGATCAGTGGAGATGGAATTGCTCCAAAGAATCAAGTAGGCGGTGGATTGTTGAACTGCACATTCAACAACTGTATATAGTGTTATACTATCATTTAAAAAAGAACATTTGTAATATACTGCATTTTCCTTCATTGTTTTTCACTGCAATGTTTTGAATATACAAATACAGTATGTTACTTCTTTACCTTATGGAATTTAGTGACGTATTTTGAGTGGTATAATAATTAAATTCCTATTTTAAAAGAGTGGCGTAATGAAACATTATGCCATGGCGTGAAATAAAAATAGATAAAAACGCATAAAGTAAATTAATTTAAAGTACAATTGTAAAAGTTAACATTGTAAAACAGATATTTTTTCTTATTTTCAGTGCTTTCTTCGGGCACCGTTATTGTCTTTTCAAGATTGATCACTTCATCTATAACAGCCAAACGAGATCTTCATCTTGCTTATCTATAAATTATTACCTTTTCAGAGTCTTTTTCGAATCCTAAAACATCATTTATAGTGCCTGCCATTTCTGTTCTCTTGGTTTCCTTGATACGCTTGTAAATATCATTACTTTAAGAGCTTTGGTGTCCAGAAATAGTTTTTATTTAATTTTATAATCGTAATATCATACGCATGAATTGAGGTAATTACAGGAATTTTATACGTGCTATAAAGCATCAAATTTATTTAATTCTGCCAATAATGTTAGACACATCACGTGCAGCTGCGCTGTTTGGTTGTTTATTTCAATGGGACATGCAGAGGATCCAATCGATTTCGCGAAGACAACGTGTAATGACTGTTATGACGATATTGATAAGTGAATTTCATGTAGTATAGTAGACGATACTGGTTTCTAGCAGGGGGTTCCCCGAAACTTTTTACTGCTATTGACCTACAAATGGTTGTCATGACGATATAAATCCATTTTAATAGTAGGGATTCATGTAACTCTAGCAAGGAGATGTGTCCCCGAGGGAAATTTTCGTGACCTTGACCAACTTATGAAGTGATGGCCTCTAATTGGTCCATGTCCGTAATGCATTTACATACTTATGACATCAGCCCTAACAACTAAAAAATAGGTTTTTGCAAGCATTGAAGGCTGCCCAAGTCCTCTACTACTATTATCTTTACTTTATCATACCTAAAAGTTAGTTCTACTTCATCTCAGGTGCGCAGACAAGGTGTATATATCAGGGATATAGTGATACCGGAACGCACCGGAACAGCAGACTTTTGTCGCGAAACTATATTCTACCTACAGCATGTCGCCCAACAAACGCCATGCAGTAATCTACCACCAACAGTTTCTGAGCAGCCTCATCGGAAACATCTCCGCCAGAACGAATTCCAGTGAACAGCAGCAGATGAAATAAATAAGCCTGCTGGACAGCGACAACTGGCCGGCTGAAATTCAGCCTATAGATTTGGCCATGAAGGAATTCGAAACCGGGCGGAACGTCTGCAACTCCCGCTATATCGTTGATTGTCAACGCGTTCGACGACTACGTCGACAACATATGGCGGCTAGTACCGCGCCAGATACAGACGCTGCTGAGAAGGCTGCAGGCGGTCCCATCTAGCACAGCTGAGTGCGAGAGAGATCGCAATGAACCTCATAAGCCCGGACTTGCTCTCCAAGTTGACTATATCGCATATGTCTGCATTGATCATTAATCTTCAAGGCCCTCCACTCAGCCTACGGAATTGGGCGGACTATGCCAGAAGTTGGCTGTGCAGTGATCGAAGCGCTGACGACACGAGGGTAAGGACGGCAGCGGAAAAACATCTGCCTTGTGGACTTTTTTGTGAGGTGATTCTTCGGCGTGATTTCTGTCATTGTTTTTGAGCAAATAAAAATATTTGTAAAAAATCAATTTCAACCAGCGTTCCGGTACTTTGTTGTCATCCACTAGATAACTGGTACATACCCCTGACTCTCAGATAAAATAAAAATGACCCCTGTGTAGGGGCGGATCCAGGCGCCCCTTTCGATAAGTAAGTTGAATTAAATAAAACGAGGTATTCCGACTTAGACAACCTCTTGCAAGAAGTAAGTTGAATTAAATAAAAAGAGGTGTTCTGACTATAAGGGTTATTATAATAATTGTTATGCTTATGCGCCCACCTGACAATAACTGTACCCCCCAGAAATTTTCTGGCTGCGCTCCTGCGTCTATTTACGCATCCCACACACACACACTAGAAAAGCTGGCTACGGGCCTGATGGGTAAAGTCAGGTTTGTCAACATGTGCTCAAGAGGAGTGAACTCCTGTCTCATCTACATATTATGTACTCACCTCGCCCTGTGATTTTCCGCCTGCTTCTTTCTGGTCTGACTCTGATACAAGAACTCCAGCAGTTTTCAACGACATCTCCTCACAATTCGGTGTCTTCCCTGCAGGGGCACACACAGACAGTGGGGACAGATGAGGCCAATTAGGAACAATGTAAGGGGGTGGTGCAATTGTGCTTCAACTTTCGATCGGGAGAGGGTTTTCAGTCAGTCACTGTCTTGCATACAACTTAGCAAAACTAGAAACATATGCAATGACGAGCTTGCTTAATCAAGTGCCTTGTCGTCGTGCTGGACGTGCTGGTGAATAAATGAACCGATATTTCCTCAAGCTAGGCCATACAGCTACTCAACCCTGAACAATAACACGGATTTCCTTCAGACAGTGATTACTCCCTTTCTCTCACTCTCTATTTATCTCTGAAACAGTTTATGCATAGTCCCACCAAAACGCTACAGTCCACTAACAAACTATACACTGAAACTGTGTTATGTCGAATTTAAAAGAAATAATTCGACTTCTGGCCGGATAACCACGCAATCATAATATTAAAATTAAAAAATTATAATATTACGCTACATATTTCATCTAACTCGCTAAACAGAATAATAATGTAGTACAATTTCGGCGCAGGGATCAACAGAAAGTACGCCAGCTTTGCTGAATGCAATTGATTCCTGAATGGATGGTAAATAACTGATATAGTTGTGTCAGACAACCGTCTATTTGTCAACTGCACGCATGGCAAATGAGCAAAGATTGAAAATATGGCAAATTGTTGAAGCATCCAGGTATGGTCTGAAAAAACTAGTCAATCAGATATCCCACTAAAGTTATCCAGTTGCTACTGATTCACTTCTGCTCTGCATGGCGACGGTGTGAAATCTTTATCATCGTCAAACATGCGCAGGTATTTCCTCGAGCAAGGTTTGAAACAGTAAAGGCCATCTGCGAGTATCAGTGAGGCAGAATAGAGTAAACTATATAAGAGGAGCACTGGACTTGTAATTCGAGCAAAGGACAGTAATGCTAAGTATTCTGACACCCATTGAGAATGCATAAACGGTTCTTTTCAGTGCTACTGCTACCCACTCTTTACAGAGCATCAAAAGTGGGTCTCATTTCTCCCCCTCTCCCCATCTTCCCGACTTTGTCAAAATTTCCAATCCCTGTTAGTGTACAAACACTATATAAGTACTTTTCTCTGGCAGTTATGGTTGCACTGTCCCTGCGGCAGTTGCCCACTGAAATGGAGTGTCCACTCAGATTATGAGAGTGCCAGGGGCCCAGTGGGGAGTGCCCAGAGTAGAGTACATATTGCTGCTGCCATTAATGATGGTGCGGTAACCTTCCTATAGAGCTATAGCAGATCTAGTGAGAGGAAAGGAGAATGCGATTACATTTTGGTAAAAACCACGGGTTCTTCCCCAGAACCGGCTATGTGGCAACGAGCACGACATTTCCCTGTCTCTGTCAGACAGGGAAGACCGCTGGCGCTGCAGGACAAAAAATTGGAAAATGGGGGTGGAAAGGAATAAGAGCCTCAAAAGAATCGCATCTGAAATGAATACTTTGAGCGTGGCACTATTATGCGGATTCTTGCTATTTATTAACATCCATTGAGTCTTATTTTTTCATATAACACAGTATATGAAAGGGGTTCTTGTCGAAATATATCAATACAATTAATGCATACTTCGGTCAGGGAGAAGGAGTGGACACCGCTGACTGTCACAATCCGAAAGGTACGTTTCAGAAATACCTTATCATCTTATGATACAGACAACAAGGACATCGTCTCAGACATACTGCTAAAATTAATGCATATCCCTACACTAAAATAGAGCTAACTGCCTGGTTTGTCTGTATAGGAAGGAAATGAGTGAAGTGTGTGACTGTAGGAGAGGAATGAGGTTGGCTAATCCGACTGACGTCTCGAACTTCCAATAAGTTAACCCGTTTTCTCCGTGTCATATAACTTTACTACTACACAGACTTTTTGCACTGCAAATCGCGCGCGCGTGTGTATCAGTGAAAAACGTGCTGGCACGACAAGAAGGAGCAGCTGTGTTGCCCTACAGTCAATTGCATGGCACGCAGTATGCTTACTGCCTAGCCACACAGGCTCTGTATATGTACACAAAGAGTATTACGCAAGATGCGGCAAGGAAATTGTCTACACGAAGTACTGGATAGGTCTCGAAGACTGGATAATAACGCCCTCTGTTTTCCAACCTGTCTTATCCAAGAAATGAGGAAGAGAAGAGTATATAGGGGAGGAGAAAGGAAATGACGTCGGAAAATCGTTGTAGTTCGCTTAAGATCATTCGTGGGAAAAATAATACAAGACTTAATATGTGACAACGACAAGGAGTCCATTGATGCGTCATCGTCCCATCCTTCCCTTCTTTTCGACAGTCCGATATACTTTTATAGAGATCCAATGATTCTTCAATACCTGCCAGATTGCTTGAATTATGCTCATACCAAATTTCAACTAAAACCAAGCTAAAATTTCCTGAGAACATAGACTTTGAACATAAGCGTGACAGAGGGACTTACATAAAGACATACATACTGACTGAAAAACAGACAAACCCTTTATAGATTGCAATGCTGCTGCAATGCCTGTCTACTCGCTTTAACTACATAATTATGTTCATACCAAGTTTCAACTAAAACCAAATTCAAATTCTTGAGAAGATCGATCTTTTATGCACGTGACGGACTTACATATACAGAGATACAGACATACAAACAGGCATCAAAGTAGCTGGGTGCCATCATCGTGAGTGGTCATAAGTCACCAAGGGCCTCACGCGGACCGAAAAGGTTGTCTTCCACCAACTCTGGTCGGGCCAGTCCCCCATCACGCGGGAGTACCTTTTTCGCATCGGGCGCCTCGACTCCGATGTGCGGGAATCCCAACACAATTGGCAACCTGCTGCAGGACTATGTGGCGGGTGACCAAGCGCGAGTGGCCCTCTTCGGCCCGGGGGCTACCCTTCGGGCAATTCTCCTACCCCCAAAACTTGGTGCAGTACCTCCTGGAGGTTGGGGCGCCTGACGCCGCTTATAACCGGCAAGTAGGCTGGGCAGGCGTGCGGTGAACGAAGAAGAAGAGGAAGCCAGACAGACCTTTATAGAGAAGCGAGTTTTGATTAAATTTGCTTATTGTCTATAAAAGTAGGCCAAACTGTGAATATTAGACAGATAACGATATATTTAAAACAGATGTTGTGTATTTTTATATCTACTGTATAGTGGTACATGTAGGTCGAAATCCTACTGACTCACCATATTGACATTTGGCAGTTGTCCTGAATTTCCCTCTCTCCTGATCGCGTCGACGTTTGATCAGAAAGACGAGAACAATGGTGGTAAGAAGGAGGATGACGAAGATGGTCGAGAGGATGATGATAATGGTGCGATCAGTGAGAGAGCCAGACATGTCTCCTTGAGAGTCATTTGGCGCGATATGCGGCAATTTCGGCTCGACAGTCACTCTCACGGCCACACTCGAATTGTGAGGATAAGGGATCCCCTTGTCTTGGGCAACAAGGACGAGCAGGTATCCCGATACACTGCTTGTGACCTTGGAGGTGAGGAAGACAATCCCGGTGACCTTGTCTATGCTGAACATGTTGGTGTTACCCTTGTAAATGCTGTACTCAATTGTTCCATTGTCCCCTTTATCTGGATCTTTTGCGCTCATAGTGAATAGATTGTGCCCGGCAGTTGCGCCCTCTTCAACAACGATAGAGGTGTGCGTTTTGGGATAGGTAATTTCCGGACTGTTGTCGTTAACATCCAGCACGTTGACTGTGACAGTAGCAGTGCCAGTGTTCGGAGAAGTAACTCCGCTAGAAAGTTGCGGCGTGTCTAACGCGAGCACGTGGAACACATAGTTCTCCTGGGTTTCCCTATCCAATTTGCGATGAACGCGGATCAGGCCAGTGCGCGGATGAATGGCGAAGATGTTCTTCGGGTACTCGATGTGATAGGTGATATTCTTGTCCTCGTCATGATCGTCTGCCCGGACGCGGCCCACAGTGACATTTCTCGAGTTCTCAACCACTTCGAATTGATAATCGGACTGGAGAAACACGGGCGGAGAGTCGTTCACATCAACAATTACCAGTCGAACGTTAGCAGTCGCTGAAGATTTGGAATCGGAGGCCTTAACAGTGAAGCTGACTTGGGGAGTCTTTTCACGGTCGAATGGTTTGAGCAAATAGATATCACCGTTTTGATCAATGCGGAAAGCCTTATCGACGTTGAATGGCAATTCGTAGCTGATTCGCGCATTTTCGCCGAGATCCTTGTCGCGAGCTTCGACTCGACCGATCAGAATTCCTCGACCGCCTGCACTGCCTCCTTGTTTGGGGATGTTCTCCCTTACGGAAAATACATATTGCTGTTTGGTAAATTCAGGCGCCATGTCGTTCTCATCTTGTATTACGACGGTGACCTCTGCCACCCCAGTCAACTGACGTTCCGCATTTGGCGAGTTGATGTTGTCGACGCATATTATCTTGAAGTCAATACGTGGAGTCTTTTCACGATCAAATTCTGCGTTGGACATCAACTTGTAATCGCTTCTTCGGCCATTCCACTGCTGCATGCTGTTATAATTGTCGTTGCCATTCATCGATTCTAGTTTGAAACGGGGATCATCAGTATGACAGCGTACAACTCCACCGGGGCCGCCGTCGTAATCATTTACGGTCACTTGACCGATAAAACTACGTTTGATGTTCTCCATCACATAGCCTTCATTTTTATCCATGTGATCCTCGTTCATGTAACTGATCGATATCCGGGGGGTGTCGTCGTTGATATCTTGAACCCGGATGAGCAGTTTCGCTCGGGACGACTTGGGTGGCGTTCCTCGGTCAGTAGCAACGACATATAGTTCGAACTGGCGTGTTTGACTGTGGTCAATGTCCAACTTCTCTCGCACATATACCAAGCCCTGGTTGGCTTCGGTCCGAATACCGAAATAGCGCACAGCTTCTTCCATGCCCACTACTGACGAAGACGAATCGAGACTGTAGACCACCTCCCCGTTCTCATCACTATCCCTATCTTTTGCATTCACTTTCAGAATCACTGTGTTTCTCGCAACATTTTCATTTACAGTTTTCTCGTAAGTCTTTTGGCTAAACACGGGATCGTTGTCGTTGAGATCCTTCACAACAATGTTCACTGTTAAGGTGCCACTCTTCGGTGGACTGCCGCCATCTTTGGCCATCAAATAGAGAGTGAACTTCTTATCGTCCTGTTCCCAATCGAGAGGCCGGGTTAGTATAAGGCGCGGAACCTTTCCCAACGGATCTATCAGCTTAAAGGGGGCGTTGTTTGGATTATCTAATGTGTATGACTTGACGCCATTGTCTCCCAAATCCGGGTCACGAGCTGCCAACAGAACCAGATTGTTCTCGTGGGATTTTGTATTCTCCAATACTTCCAAATGCACTTCTTTGCGTTGGAAGGTTGGCGCGTGATCGTTGATGTCGGTGAGCTGGATCTTCACTCTGACAAAAGTCGGATCAAACCGGTCGCCATAGGCCACAGACAGTTGGACGAAACAATCCGGTGATAGACCGCACAGGGACTCCCGATCTGGCGGAGTCTTGACGAACAACTCCCCCGTGGTGTCGTTGATGTAGAAATAGGACGGACCGCGGTCTTTGTAGTTAGTGATTCGGAGCTTTTGCCGACTCAGATGATCGAGTTGGAGGTCGCGGGTCAGATTGCCCACTAGCGTGTTTGCCGCAACTTCTTCAGCCAGCCGATAGGGACGCAAGGCCACACAAAGGTGCGCGGTCAAGCAGAGCAAAACAGTCGTAATTAGTAGAGCATAAAATCTTGCCTCCATTTTTGTCGATATCTGAAAATGTAAAAACAAAGACATGACATTTCTATAACAATCCTTGATATACACTACAGTATTTTTATAGCAAACCATCATACCTAAAAATAACTATATAGCCCTGAAGTGCAGACAGCCTCGTTCGTCTAAGAATTTTTTTCTATACAGTATACGTGACAATCAGCAAACTTCCTCGCTTTCTAAAAAAATGCATTTTTTGCTATAACCGTTATTACAAATTTACATTTCTTTATATACCACAAAACCTCTATCAACGACCGTCGGATGTCTCTTCAACAAATTTGCCATATACATAGATCTTTACCTCCATTCAGCGACCAACCTGTGTGTATAACGACCATATAATGTATCTTTTATAAACGACCGCTATTCTTCACTGAACTATCTAGAAATATACCTCAGTTATACAGTTAATGGATGTAGTTAACTAAAGTTTAGAAAACGTTACAAAAAATAATTATATAGATTATAAGAACATATAAGACTACTTTCTTGACCAATTATACCGAGGAAAGTGCTGCGATAAATTTCTAAGAAAAATGAAAATGAAATATACAGTACTATACAGTATATGAACTGCTTTTGGGCATATACCGTATACTACATTTATATGTGATTTACTACTAATTTTTGCCTATTGTGCGCATATATAGTCAAAGAGGCTTGTTTTATTTACTTTAGTAAAATTAGAGGACAAGAACAGTGAATATAATTAAACTTTGTTACACACTATAAATATACTGCTAAAATTAATAAAACAAATTTTATGATTATCATTTAGACATGCCACTTTGAAAATAGACGTAATATTTCTATTAATTGCGTAATTTGTATAAATTTAAATGTTGGTCATGTCACGTACAATGCTCAATACTATGCTCAGAATGAAATAACAAGGTGACTAAACTTCTCCACACCGTTATACACACACTTTGTCGCCTATAATTAACATGATAGACAAGCCTTCGATTAAGTGATATATACAGGATGTATGACACTCCATTCACTCCGGCTTCTTCTAACGACAGCGTGATTATTTCTATAAAACTTTTGAAATCAGATAGAAAGTGTTTTTTTCAATAGAAGTTTCTTAAATACACCTACCAAAATCAGTATTTCAAATGAATCAATAATAAATATACGAAAAGGAAAGGAAAAATCAGGTCAATGCAGAACATTAGACATTTTTAATAGCAACCGGTTACGCTTATAAATTACAAGCATTTTCAATCAATTTCAAACGTAAGATAGTTTTATTTTTGTATTTGTTATCCTGAAATTGTATCTCTACCCCATAAATCAATGAATCAATAATAAAAAATATTTAAGATACGATTATGGGATATACCCCCAATAGACTGTTTGGTGGACTGTCTCTCTCAGAGCTCCTATACATGTCGCAGTGTTTTATGTCTTTCAGCAGTCCAGCTCAAACGGTCATCATATTATATTACCCGATGAGCTCTATAAAAAGAACGAAACACTGTAGTTTAGTGTTCCAAAGAAGCGTATAATGATTAGTACTGTACTATAAAGAGGCAAAATGATCAACTAAATCATGCTTAAGTTACGCGAACGAGGCATGACTATATATTTCATGCAGAAAGAGAAAAGCACCCCAAAGAAGGCAATTCAAACGAAGTCTGTCGCTTGGTTAGTATACCATTGGGATTTGTATTGGATTAAAACCGAGCCAAGAGAATGTCTAGGACTCTGAGTTCGGCATCAACAACAAAGGCTATAGAAGACGTTCGTACAATTTGTGTGTTTTGTACAGATGAAAAGTTAGTCTGACAACTGAGAAACTGTGCGAGAGAGAAACAGAGACGGAAGTCAGGGGGTAACAGTGAGTTTTACAGGGGGAGCTGGAGTGGCAGAAACAATAAATGAATCCTTATCTTACAAGAACATCGCTTTTCATTGAAAAGTAAAATTACTTTAATAATTTAACATAAGCCGCCTCAGTGGGAGGAGGGAAGTGACAGTATAGGAGAGACAGGATGGGGAGTCCGCGAGTGGAGATCTCAATCTCTTTCACAACGTTGGAAATAAGTTTTAGTCATCACATTTGCTCAAAACAAATGGGACATTGTTGGAAGAGACAATTCAGGCTTCCGCAAACATCAGTACATATTCCATTACTAAGTCTTTCAAATAAAATAATTAATAGATCGAAATAATCGACAAACAATAATTATTGAGCTCGCTTTCGTGTGAATTGCAAGTTGAAGTTAAATGCATCGTAGTGTGCGAGAGGCAGTTGGGAGGATCTACGAATGAGGACTTGTCTATATACGAAGCGATTTTCTTTCTTTCAAAAGATGAGTACATGCCACGGTTTCGTGACATTATGGATAAGATAAGACCGACAGTAATTAGCTAAGACTAAATTATATGCCCCAAAATCTTGTCTACTTTCTTCTTTCTGTCGTTGACTTTATTTGTCATTGAACAGGAGCTCTCCTAGCTGTTAAAATATCGTAATACACTATAGAAGAACGTTGGATATATATGAGAAGCTCGCCCGCACCCTGGCTGAAGAAATACAATTAACTCCATGAGCACTTATCGTCGGAGAGTTGAAGAACTCAGTCAGACGTGAGTGAGAGACGACCCCTATAGACAAACCTTCCCTCATCCCTAATTCCATTCGCTCCTCGACCCTTGTCCCCCTTTTATTGGAATTTCGTGAGTGAGTGTGAGGGAGTGCGCGTGGGAGAGACGCGTATAGCCAAATCATTCTCTTCTCATTAGGAACCACTTCAACGGATAATTCGAACAAAGTCCCTCCTTCCCTCCCTCAGGCAGAGAGGCCCGCAATTGGGAAGCACGGCTAGAGCCCACGTGCTCTGTGGGACAATTAAAGAACTACTTGTAGAAGGGACACACGAAACTGCATCTGCACAGTGAAAGAGAGGGAGAGGCAGGTTGAGGAGTTCCTTTTCTCGACGAACCCGGCGCGCAATAAAGCACGAACACGAATTGTACTTAGTATCAGATTTCTTGAATTTCACCCTGCCAACTATCTATCCTATAGAATAGATAGATGATCACTGGCTTAACTTACAGTTAAATATATCTATTGAGAGAGAATATACCTATTATGACCGTAAAACATTGCAAACGTACCGCATATAAAAGCAGCCTACTTACTTGCCGCCGACATTATTCTTTTTAGATGCGTTCTTTCATCTTTCTGAAAGGTCTGTTTGTATGTATGTCCGTCACGCTTATATTCAAAGTAGATTTTCTCAGGAATTTCATATTGTTTTTAGTTGTTTCAGAATGAAGTGGCTTAATGAAGAAAACGTCTGCCTCCTAACAGGAATAATGCGGGTTCGAGACCCGCCTTGAGGTAATTATCTATTTTGATTTGGACAACAGACAAGGTAATATAAATCTTGAAAACTGGGGAGGAAATATTTATATTCTTAATGAGTTATGTAATAAATTTTTATTAGTTGTTTACATTCTCAAGCAGTCAATTCTGTTTAATTTTGTACTTTTATTTTACATAATATTACACTACTCATAGTAGCTTAGCATGTTGAAATACTGAAAACTTATTTACTTGTTATGATTCATCATCGCATAAAATCTCTATAAGAAGATCAAAAGAATCTGTCTGTATAGGGAGAAAGGGAAAGAGACGACGAGGACGCATCATTGAACTTCCAGGTGCACAAAGTTCAACTTACTGTATTTATGACGTCCTTTCTATATATTATAGCTGTCACAACGAGTATATACTGCAGGTATCGGCTACTATGATTTTCTGTTGTAGTTTCAATGTTACTTCTAATAACTCATTATATCCTATCTATAATTAGGGAAATGTCTCTGTGGGTATGTCTGACCGGCATTTATCTCCCAACTCTCTTGACGGATTTGCATGCTTCATGACTCAAAAGAATGCTACGCCAATGGGTAACACAGGAAAAATAGCCACGAGATGCAAAATTTCTAATTGAGAGGCCCACAGCAGAAAATACCCCCAAAACATGTTTTTGCTGAAATGCTAAATCAATATGCTGCAGGAATATGAATTCTGCAGTAGCCGATTGATAAATTTGAATTCTGCAGAATAAGCTATTATTGCAATGCACAATGAATCAACTTGCAGAATTGGAGATTGCTGCGATGCTAAATCAATATACTACAGAATTCAAATTCCTTATTATAGATAGGTTGACTTACGCTATACGGGTAATCCTACTTGTAAAAATCATTAAAATATTATATTGCAAACTTGATCATGGACAAATTGATTAGATACGTAGATACAATAAATGAATATATTCAAATTGCGGGCAGCAATGCTGCAATTGATCGGGCGCTGCGCGCCCTCCAACTGCAGTATTGCTGCCCTTAATTTGATTATAATAATAATACATTGTATTCATGTACTTCGTATTATCTGTATAATATTAGGCTCTAGTTTTGTTATAAATTCATAAAAACACTATTTGATTTATTTCCTATTCTTGGAAAACGTTAGCGACTGAAGAAAATCATTTAGTCAGCAATCCTGCACAAAAAAGGGTCGTTCCTATTCTTAAGATATTAAAAAACAATAGCTAGCCATTTTATTAAAATGTAATTCTGAGGTTTCAATCTCCCACAATTTGTTTCGTTGAGACTGTTCAAAGCTTTTTTGTTTTCTCTTTTTGAAAAAATCACTACAGTATGTAGACAAAACAGAAAACTATAGTCACTCTGTCTATGGCAGATATTCGCCGAGGAAAGCATATCTCAAACCTCCAGCAATGCTTTTCCTTTCCTTTCCTTCAACCCCATGCAAAATGTACTCGAAAATATCCGGGTGATATGCATCTATGCATTTTAATGCGATAAATAGAATGAAACGAGTGATATTATTTACATATATGTTTCTGAAATAAACTAGGGAAAGGGTTTAGAAAATATATTTGCCGCTCTATATGCAGCTCTTCTGGATGGTAATCCATTGCAATTGTGATATTTTGTGATTGTTGCTTTTTAAGTAAACCGAGTATTCTAAAGGAGTGTTTAACAAGAAATCAAACCAATTCGTCGCAAAACAGAATCAGTCGCATTACTAGTGAATTTGTTGAAAACAGTTCGGTACAAGTAGAGTTGCGTGGATGGTATTATTGGAGATACCGAACGATGGATGGGGATTTTCATTGTGTTAAGATGGAAAGAAATCGATAATTAAGCTTATTGTAGTATTTAAAAAATCTATAGATGGGATATGCTCTGTAGAACTCATACCACGTCGAACACTACTATAGTAATAAATGTTTAATAATCAAAGCAGGAAAATTCTCTCATACTTTGAGAGATTAAAAGTGTACCGCATCTATTTAATGGTTAAAAAGACCATCATATCTAGTAGATTTCTGTGTATGTCAATACATTTTTGGGGCACTTTTTTGATTGATCGCTACACGGAATTATTTAGAATTAAAGACAAATATTGAACGCAGAAGAATATACGATTATCCTTGCGCTAACAACCTCCTTCCAACGTGGCGTGCCAAATCCGAATGGCATTTTTCATACTGTAAAATGGATTGACCGGAACAAAGATTTTAAATTAATCGGAAAACACAAAAGACTACTGGATACGATGGCATATTTTACCACTGTAAAAGCCTGTTAGTGATGTGCTTATGTTTTGTGGTGTTTACGTACTAATTATTATCAAACGAATCCTCTAATTATAATATGGCTATACCTCAAAGAGGTTGGAACAAGTATACTAGAAGAGACACGGCCATTTAATGATAAAGGATTTCCGTGTAATTTGATTGATTGTCCTTTCGGCCAATCAGATGCGACGATTTTATGTTTTAAAAATAGCAGTAGAATTTGGTAGGCATTAAACCTCTTCGGTGGCATGCAGGTTAGTGATTAATTTTCCAACACGATGATATAACACATTCTCGTTTCATTTTGTCTGTCTGTACAGTTTATAGCAACTAGTTCCCATTTTTTATAAAAAAAATAACCGAAAATAAATTTTAGCACTTCTGCAATTTTTTTCCTACCAAACACCGCCAAACAGAAATTACATGTTTGGGCGCTCATATCTACTCTAAATAGATTATGTATTCAAACCTATTTGCTACATCTGCATTAGATTTCCCATTTGAATGTTATTAATCAACACTTGCGAATATCCTAATAGCTATTTATGCACTCGCGGGAGATTTTTGTTTTCTGTATTTAAGTTATTATTTTTTCAGTACAGTAGATTGATTAATTTTCAATGATGAGTCACGTTTTAATTGGATGTTTGTCATTGCTATTAAAAATGTTTTAAATATTCTGAAGTATTATTACACAATTCTATCTATAATAATTAGATAAATGTATGTATGTGGGTATGTCTGACCGGTATTTTTCCCCCAACTCTCTTGACGGATTTGCATGCTTGATACTCAAACGAATGCTACGCTAATGGGTAACATGGGAAAAGTAGCCACGAGATGCAAAATTTCTAATTGAGAGGCCCACAGCAGAAAATACTAAAAAAAACACGTTTTTGCTGCGATGCTAAATAAGTCAATATGCCGCAGATAAGAAATTTCAATTCTGCAGTTGGCGATATGCTTCAGATAAGGAATTTGAATTCTGCAGTTGGCGATATGCTTCAGATAAGGAATTTGAATTCTGCAGTTGGCGATATGCTTCAGATAAGCAATTGCTGTGATGCTAAATCAATATGCGGTCAGACATACTTACATCATACATACATTTATCTAATTATAGATAGGATTATAATATATACTAACGCTATAAGGGTAATCCTACTTGTGTTATAAATCGCTGTATTATATAATTGTACATTGCTATCGATCTTCTGCGACACCGCCTCTCTCAACAAAAGTGTAAAAAAAATATAAAATACGATATTGTACAATTGACGCCCCTCTCTAAATTATTGGTCCGGTAAATGGCGGACCTGTTCCTACGCCCCTGATATACTGTAGCAAAGCTGTTTCTTCATCATCCGCGTCCACCGCAAATTCTGAAGCCTCAATAATGCCATCGTAATAAAGACAAAAATGAACAACAGGCATATTGTAGGTGACGAAATCGAGAATTTAAAAAATGCGCCTTACATTACAGCGTACGTACGCTTTGCAATCGGGTAAATACCAAAACTTTCGTTTTTTTTCTATCGAACCTAAAATTTTCAAGGTCGAACGCTTAAGTTCGGTATTGATGAAAACGATTTTTTGACCGTACTTTAAAATTGTTAGTGCGGAATTAATGAAAACGGCCTTACTGTCCAAATTAATACCAATTATTGTCGTGTTTTTATTGTCTAGAATAATATCGAAATCATATCATAAATAAATAACACAATGAATAATCAGACGGCCCTGAAAGACAGAAGGCCCGGCTGTGGAAAGGTTGCCGTAAACTGCATACATGACCAAGTAATGTAGTATAAATTTACGTCGAATTCAGATAACGGATATGGAGAGCTAAGTTGGAAGTTGGGGCGCCCTGGTCAATACTGACGTAGGGACTCTGCGGATCGAGGTTGTGCAAGCGATATTCCTCGGCTCTCAGCTCGCCAGAATAACGCTTTTTGTTCGGATCCGGGAACACCCCGATTGATCCACTTCCCGCAGCCGCAAACTCTTTTTTTCCGTTTACAAATACGTCCATAATTCCGCCCTTGTTCGCTTTGAGTGCATTCATGATGCGCGATAACAATTCACCCTTGCTGCGTCCTCGGTTTTCGTGCATACTGCACAGTAAACGACGTGGCTGCTTTCCACCTTTAGCACCACCACCACCTTTGGTAGGCTTGGCACCACTTTCGGTTTTTCTTATTTTCTTTGAGGATTTGGAATAACTTTGAGTTTTACTTACATTCTCCAGATTCTGACCTGGCTTTTTCGACAGCAAAGCTCGGGTGCTTATAATACTTTCCTCCGTTGTCGTGCTCGCATACTCAGACTCGGAGGTGTCACTCGCACACAGCTTGGCCATCCGCGAAGTCGATGATGTGCGAGACATAATGCTGGGCAGTTGGAACTCCTGCTGCCGTCCGCCGCCGGATTTACCCAGTGAAAAACTCTGACATTTACTGCTGCGCGATGTGTCACTTCTCTGACTAGAAGAAGACCTAAGTGCAGCTGCTTTCATTGAAGGCTTCACTATGCTGTTTGGTGGAGACAATTTTGGAACTTGCAGATGAGCCGTTTGGGATCCTATTGTAGCTTTGAGGTTCTTCAGGGGACCTGATGTGAACGATGGTCCCTCGCCTTCGCTATAGCTTTTCGCTAAGGAAACTCTACCGGTTTGACTTCCAAGAACTGGTCCAGGAAAGACGTTGTAACTTTCCTTTTGTTCTATCTGAATATTATCACAAGTTGTCATTTCCGAAGATGGATTTTGATTTGGCGTTGCTTTCGAGATGCTGTTCTTTGCTTCCACTGTTTTATCTTGTATGGGACAAAGCGACTGTATATCACTTTTGCGCATTAAAGTATCCTGTGAAACCCTGCCACTCTGGTGCACAGTCGCAGTTGTTGAAGTTGCTGCTACAAAAGTGCTGGCAGGATTGTGGTCCGAAGTTCCGCACTCTTCACTTCCACCGACACACAGATCTATGCCACTCACAGTAACGTCGCACTGATTGTCTCTCGGTTCGCCTATCGAAGCTATCTCCACAGGTTTGGAAAAATATCTTGTTTCAGTGTGGCATACTGCATCGTACTGGGAACAGCTGATGCTGCCGTCTTCTCCACCTCTTGAAGCAGAACAAATCGACTGACTACTTGTCATAGTTGCTACCGATGACTTTGTCTCACTGCAAATTTGTATTGCGGCTGCTTGCATGGCGACTCCTCTTTGTTCTCCAGCAGACATACTACAACTCGGAACGGGTGGCAACAGTCTGGTTTCGTTCTGACGAATTGACCCGACTATTGGCGCTCCTATTCCAGCGTGTGGAATGGACTCGATCACTGATGTCATTCCGGTCTGAGGCATAGACTCCATTACTGACACCATTCCACCCTGATGCAAAGACCCGGTCAATGGCACCATTCCACCCTGAGGCAGAGACCCGGTCAATGGAACTATTCCACCCTGTGGCAAAGAACCGGTCAATGGCACCATTCCACCCTGTGGCAAAGATCCGGTCAATGGCGCCATTCCATCCTGAGGCAAAGACCCGGTCAATGGCACCATTCCACCCTGAGGCAAAGACCCGGTCAATGGCACCATTCCACCCTGTGGCAAAAATCCGGTCAATGGCACCATTCCACCCTGAGGCAAAGACTCGATCACTGGCGTCATTCCACCCTGAGGCAAAGACCCAGTCAACGGCACCATTCCACCCTGAGGCGAAGATCCGGTCACTGGCACCATTCCAAGCTGAGCCATAGACTCGATCACTGGCGTCATTCCGCCCTGAGGCATAGACTCAATTACTGACACCACTCCAGCCCGAAGCATAGAATCCGTTACCGACGCCATTTCATCCTGAGGAAAAGACCCGGTCAATGGCACCATTTCAGCCTTAGGCATAGACCCAGTCAGTGACTCCATTCCAATTTGCTGTATAGTCCGGACGGCTCCTGGAAGATCGAATGGATCCTCAGAGCTTAGGGCCGGGAGTCGTTTGCTCTCCAGCTCTGATTGAATGGTAAACTCTTCGTTCAAACTGACCGAACTTTCACTCTTACTGATGTGTACTTCATAACTGATCGTTTGGGAACTAGCATCCTGTACTATATTCTTCGTTAATTTCATCTGGCAGGCTTGCTGATAACTGACTAAATGTGCAGAAGGCTGCTCCGGCGAAGTCGGCTGTCGTGTTCTTTCGATTTGACTACATTGCTGGGCAATCATTTGCTCTGTAAATTGAGCTTTTATAGACGGCTGTGTGTCTGACGATTCAGCAATCATTTTCTCGGTAAATGTATCTTTCATAGTCGGCTCCATGACTGAAGATTCAGCAATCATATGCTCTTGGAAGGATGCACCTTTCATGTGCGACTCTATGTCTGATGATTCAGCCATAATTTGTTCGTTAAATGATGGAACTTTCAGATTCGGCTCTATGACTGACGATTCAGCAATCATTTGATCGGTAAATGAAGAAACTTTCATAAATGGCTCTGTTTCTGACGATAGGCCAGTGGCAGTGTCATAACTTTCAAGACCACAGATTACAAGACTTTTTGGAATCACTTCTTTCGATAAATCTTGCCCAACCTGAAGAGACTTGCGCGTGACATTCATAATGTTATCGACATAGTTTTCAATCGTTGCTTGCTCCGTTTCTGCCGAAGTACTTGAAATTTTCATACTAGCCATTCCCGTATATGACACTTGATTTTCTGCTTGTGGTTTAAATGAAACGCATTTTTCCGGAAATTCTGTTACAATATGTTCCTTTTCTGCTGTAATAAACAAGCTCGTATCGTCATCCAAATCAATACCTAGCTCGTCGATCTCTCCAACCTCGGCCTGTCTAAATCCACTAACTTTACCTCCTGGAACATTTTCGTATCCTAAATTATACACATGTTGTTTCTCACCGTTCTCGGTATTGTTTGCGTGTTCGCTAGCTTCATTTGAAACGTCTTGACTACTAAATTTTGCCCAACCCAAAGTCTCTATTGCAAAATCGAAATCGGTCGTTTCTTCTTCCTGAGTATATTCGGCTTCATATTTTCGTTCCGGATCTTTTGTGTATGTGCTTTCATTCATTTGATATGACATGATGTTATTCAAAACTGTACTCTCGCTGGCACATGAATCTGTGTCAGTTGACTCATCAAATTCACGCTTACCTCTCTTATTTTTCTCAGAAGTGTTGCTAGTGTTTTGTGTTAATAGATTCTTGAAATTGTCGTTGTCAGGTCCCGTCTGATTGTTGGTGTCGATCAAGCGTTCGTATAAATAGAACGGTTCGATAAAAGCCCTATTACAGACCTCTGTCGCATCAGTGTCCGAATCGTCCAGGTAACGCTTGGAAGTCAGGCTTTCCAATGTACCACGTTTGAAGTGAATAGTACGCTCCGTCTTTGGCGATAATAAAGGATTGAGGTTTGAACTATTGGAGGAAAGAATGCTGCAACCTATTTCTTTTTTCGGCAGGATAGTGCGTGGCACGGGCTTTGGAATTTTCCTTGATTCTAACACAGAGCGCGTTCGGGGCTTTGGAGTAGGACTGCAGTATGTCTGAAATCTGTCACTGGAGGTAAATGTTGACATGCTGTCTATCATATAATGATGCGTAATTTAGTCTATTCTAGGGCTTTTGAAGACATTAATTTTGATCACAGGATATTGTCGTATTAATCTTCTTAAAAACAGCTTACTGTGTTTGACTTCATTGACTTATTATTCAAATTTTGTCATGCAACAATTGTATACTGTTACTATTGAAAAACAATGTATTTCGCTGTACTATAAAGTGTATTTGAAAGCAATCATTAACTATACAACTGATATTAACCCAATAGTTAGGGGAAGGTGTACTCCTGACCTTTGTTAAGGAGGACATACCCTTCCGCGAAGTAGCTACTGTCCGGGAGGGTAAAGAGGAAGGGAGGCTACAGTCCCTGGCTGTAGAGATACAGCTAGCGACCCGGGGCAGATTCACATTGGTAAATGTGAATGCCCCCCCAGGAGGGAAGCTGGACCAGGTGACCATGCTACCCGTTGCAATCCCTCCAGTCTGGTGGTTTCTAGGAACCACTTTATTGGGGGAGATCTCAATAGGTATTCGCCACTCCGAGATCCGAACCAACCGTCTGACGAGCTAGGGGAGGATATCAAGGAGTGGATGAAGAATAATAGCTTGGGCTGTCTGAATGACGGATCGGCGACAAGAGTTAACCCCGGGACGGGGGGATTAAGCACACCGGA
>JAUYWV010116817.1:0-12059 GCA_032274565.1 Nematoplana nigrocapitula
GCTTCCCACTCAGAGAGCGGATCACCCCCCAAGCTCGGGACGAGCCGGAGTGCTCCTCCAGCGACTCCACAAACTCCAGCCAACAGGTCTGCTTGGATTCAACGATCAATCCCCTGACCTTCCAACACGCTTGAACCCACTCCTCCCTCCTATTCATAGGATCTCTACCATGTCGGTTGCGTTCTCTGATGGCCTCTAATATCTCTAGTCAGGTATTCTCTCCCAGGCCTTTTCACTCGCACCATCCCGACATGAGCCCGGGCTACATCCCGAATTGACCCTGCCAGAAAGGTTACCCTTTCTCCCAGAGGCAGAGAATTATGATGACGTAGAGGAAATCCTGCATCATGTTAATACGGCTGGTATTCAACGCAACATGAAACTCAATGCCAAGAAGACTAAAGTAATGATGTGCCAACTGGCAGATCCTACAGAAGTCTTTGTAGTGGGCAGTACCAATGTCAATATGTTTAAATATTTGAGTTTGATCAAGAAGGGCAATGGAGACTGCTTCGAAGATGTTCGTGTAAGGTTAGGTATGGCAAAAGAGAAGTGTCAGCAGTTATCACCTATTTGGAAAGATACGGGCATATGCATTGCTGTGAAGGTAACGCTAGAGAAAGTACTGTTATGGACAGTTGCATCGCATGGAGCCGAAGCCTAGATGTTCAAGAAGAAGGAAGAGGAAATGATCGAAGCGGCCGAGATGTACTTCTATAGGAGAATGATGAAAGTGAGCTGGACTGAGAGGTGTTCCAATCAAAACATTCTCAATAAGTTGAGTCAAACAAGGACTGCTGTTAAAAGCCATTGCACCTAAGGATTTACCTTTTGTGATTCTAACTTCTTTTAATATTTTTTCAGTTCAGTCAATGACCTATATATGGAGACACCAAATCTCAATTTTAGTCCATTATATTGTTTCATCATGGAGATTTGGCCTGTAAAGTAAACAAAATATTGTGCAAATTTTTCGCATTTTCATTTTTTCTTCAACTTAGAGTACAACTAATTTTCGCAGGCATCAATTAAAATTTTTTTAAACATTATTAGTTTACCTTACATGTCTATAATTAAAACTATTAGCAAACCCAATTCTTTATTTAATGCCTCTTTGTGGTGAATCGCTGCAAAGTTAGTGCATTTTTCGTATTTTGAACATTTTTTGTGTAGTACTAAATCTAGAGGCATCAAATAAAATTGGGTTTCTGTTTATAATTGTGTTAATATATGCAACAGAAATAGTATTTTGCTATAAAACCTGATTTTATTTGATGCCTCTTAAAAAGTGTTACAAAGTATCAATTACGGCATTTTGGGCTATATTTCATGTCCATTATATCTCAGAGGTATCAACTATATTTGTCATATGTCTATTTTCTGGTGTAATAGTCATGTCTACTATACAAAACATTAATCAGACCCAATTCTATTTAAGTTTAAGACATTTTTATTTGACTCTGAAAAAAAAATATATTAATATGTTTATACCCAGTCAGTAATTTGCATTTTAAAACTAGAGGCAGCAAATAAAATCAGTTTTTTTAACTTAAAAGTGTTGACTACATTAATATACACCCTAATTAATTACAAGACCCACTTTTATTTTCTGCCTTTGAAAAATAATTATTAAATGGACTATAAATATTAACTAATTTAATATACATCATAATTCGTTACAAATCCTTTTATTTACTACCACTGTAAATTATTTACTATTACTTTATATGGGGTGATTTGGGTAGTCAACACTTTTAAGTTGAAAAAAAACTGATTTTATTTACTGCCTCTGGTATTTTATTGATCCGGCCTAAAAATATAACCTTTGACTTATCAAGATTTATGGATTATTTAATAATTATTTTTCAGAGGCAGAAAATAAAAGTGGGCCTTGTAATTAATTATGGTGTATATTAATGTAGTCAACACTTTTAAGTTGAAAAAAATGATTTTATTTGCTGCCGCTGGTGTTTTATTGATCCGACCTAAAAATATAACCTTTGATTTATCAAGATTTATGGACTATTTAATAATTGTTTTTCAAAGGCAGAAAATCAAAGTGGGTCTTGTAATTAATTATGGTGTATAATTAATGTAGTCAACACTTTTAAGTTGAAAAAACTGATTTTATTTGCTGCCTCTTGTATTTTATTTATCCGGCCTAAAATATTACCTTCGATTTATTTACTATTTTATTAGTAATTTTCAAAGGCAGCAAATAAAAGTGGGTTTTGTAATTAATTATGGTGTATATTTATGTAGTCAACACTTTTAAGTTGAAAAAACTGATTATATTTGCTGCCGCTGGTATTTTATTGATCCGACCTAAAAATATAACCTTTGATTTATCAAGATTTATGTACTATTTAATAATTATTTTTCAGAGGCAGAAAATAAAAGTGGGTTTTGTAATTAATTATGGTGTATATTAATGTAGTCAACACTTTTAAGTTGAAAAAACTGATTTTATTTGCTGTCGCTGGTATTTTATTGATCCGACCTAAAAATATTACCTTTGATTTATCAAGATTTATGTACTTTTAATAATCATTTTTCAAAGGCAGAAAATAAAAGTGGGTCTTGTAATTAATTATGGTGGATATTAATGTAGTCAACACTTTTAAGTTGAAAAACTGATTTTATTTGCTGTCGCTGGTATTTTATTGATTCTGCCTAAAAATATAACCTTTGATTTATCAAAATTATGGACTATTTAATAATTATTTTTTAAATGCAGAAAATAAAAGTGGGTCTTCTAATTAATTGTGGTGTATATTAATGTAGTCAACACTTTTAAGTTAAAAAACTGATTTTATTTGCTGCCTCTAGTTTTAAAATGCAAAATACTGACTGGGTATAAACATTATTTTTTGTGATTTTTTTAAATTTTCTGGGTCAAATAAAAATGTCTTTAATCCAAATAGAATTGGGTCTGATTAATGTTTTGTATAGTAGACATGACTATTACACCAAAAAATTGACATATGACCAATATAGTTGATGCCTCTGAGATATAATGGACTTGAAAAATAGCCAAAATGCCGAAATTGGTACTTTGTTACACTCGTTTTTAAGAGGCATTAAATAAAATCAAGTTTTATAGAAAAATACTATTTATGTTGCATATATTAACACAATTATAAACAGAAACCCAATTTTATTTGATGCCTCTAAATTTACTACTACACAAAATGTGTTCAAAATACGAGAAATGCACTAACTTTGCAGCGATTCACCACAAAGAGGCATTAAATAAAATTGGGTTTGAAAATAGTTTTTAATTATAGACATGTAAGGTCAACTAATAATGTTAAAAACCCAATTTTAATTATGCCTGCAAAAATTAATTGTACTCAAAGTTGAAGAAAAAGTGAAAATGCGAAAAATCTGCACAATTTTTTGTTGGCTTTACATGCCATATCTCTCTGATGAAACAATATAATGGACTAAAAATTGAGATTTGGTGTCTCCATATATAGGTCATTGACTGATCTGAAACAGAAAAAAAATAAAAGGAGCTGGAATCACAAAAAGTAAATCCTTAGGTGCAATGGCTCTTAAATGTGACAGTTAAGGCTATTCAGTATCATGCTTTCATTCAGTGAACCTTTCCAGGAAGATTTTGTGAACCTACCGCTGCCGAGCACTTGTCGCCTTGCTTGCTGAAGCTGCTGTTGACCACGTGGAAGGGCTGAAGTTGCATCCAGTAGGCCGTCAAGGTCACCGGTGAGGTGGAGGCCAGTGTGAAGTTCACCTCCATCTCGCACTCCCAATAGCGATCGCTGGCAGTCAGGGGAAGATTCAGATTTCTCAGCTGGGCAATTTCCCGGCGGTCTGCACAAAGGGGGCAGACAGCGATCTCACTAAGTATATGGCAGGCAAATTAAGCTATGCGATGCAGTAAGCATTGCCTGGTGTTCCAATGGGTTCACTGACCCCCGGACTACACAACAAGAAGTACTACCACAGAACAACAACAAAAATATGTGGGGTTACAGTTGACAAGAAAGGCTACGAACTTACCATCACCAATGTGTACATCCCCATCAGGAATACTGCGCCGACCATCGGCGACAGCTCTTCAAACAGGAAGACCTCCTCCCCCACCTTGGAAGATATCGACTGTATTAGCCGGGGATCTAAACGCCCATAGTGATTACTGGGACTAAATGCGAGGAGGCTGTAAGGAGAAGAAGCGGAAGATCCTCCAGAAGACCGAGTCAAGAGCAAACGGTGGAACAAAATCAGTAGAGAAAGTAACAAGACCATCAGAGATGAGAAAAACCAAGCTTGGAAAGAAACAGTGAAAACCGGAATAAAACACCTGGAAAAGACAAAATATCGAATGAAATGCTCACCAACATCTCCCGAAAAGGAAAGAATGTCATCCCTAAGTTTGTAAACGCTATACGTGACAACATGGAATAATTCCAAATGAGTGGAAACAAGCGGTAATTATACTGATACCGAAAGACAAGAAGGACGTGAGTGACCCTGTCAGCAGCATTAGGCCCATCAGCTTTTGTAAACCAGCTGAAAGGATGGTGCAGAACAGACTCAGCAGAGTCGTAGAGGAAAAGAAGATCATGAACCCCAAAAAAGTGGGATTCCAGGAGCACAGATGCACTTAAGATCAGCTCATTAAGATTCAGCAAAAATGTTACAGATCTGTGTTCAATAAAAAAGATCTCTCAGAACACTCATGCTCCTTGTTGATTTTAGTCGCGCATTTGACAATGTGTGTGTGTGGAGGATGGTTCTTCGGCAGAAAATGGAGAAGTATAATATTCCTGATTGTATGATAAAGTGGAGAACGATGAAATCAAAACGGTGAAGATCGAAGAGGGGGTACCGCAAGGAGTGTTTCGCCCTGAAGCCTGCAGGATCAAAATACAAAAAGCTCTAGACCAAATCATCGAGTGGGTCGAAGAATGGAATATGAAAATTAAAACGGGAGAATGCGAATATACTGTTTGTGTTTTTCACAAGCTGGAACGGTCAATGGAAGTGGGATGGGCCCAAACAGAATTGAGAAAACGACACACCGGTTTTCCTAGGAGTCAAATTTGACTGGAGATTTTCTGAACATCAGGCAGAGGCGAGAGAAAGAAGATGAGGAAAAGAATGAACCCCTTAAGGAGGGCGTATCTAATCAGGAGTGGGGTTGTAAAGCAGAAGATCTGAGAGCCTGGTATATCGAATATGTATACTGTATAAGAGCTGTGGCTGATGGATCAACAATCTGAGTAACACCAATCTCAAAAGTCGGAAAACGAACAACATAAAGCTGGTCTAATACCGTTTATAGAAAGGCCTTTTGGGAAATATAGTCACGATGAAACTAACCCTAATCAAGCCTTTGCGAAGAGAACATTCGCCCTAAGACCAAGAAATAAGTTTGCTGCAGAGAAGAGGGCTGGACTTGGCGGACCTGGAGAACTTGACGAAGAAGCCGCACGGAGCACTGCGGTACTGGAAGTGGTGGAGGCGGGTGAGAGTGAAACCGCCCGAAGCATAACAACAACAACTACAACTACAGCGGTCAGTATGCGCAAGGAAGCGGGTCCTGATCAAGTCGCTACCCGGACTGGAAACTTCGGGAACAGTATGAGCATATAGAACGCAGGACTCCCATAAAGAACAACCTAAGCGGGAAAACAACTGACAATGAGCTCAGATTATACTGAAGAAAGTCTAGAGGAAACTGACATTCAGAACGCGAACATCATCGTCTAGACCGATGGATGTGGGGGGAAACAAGGAAAGATGTGGGAGCGGAGTGGTTATCCGAAGACCTATGGACAGAAAGAGGTCGCTCCCAAAGCAACAGCGGATCCCGTTTTGTTCCTCCTTTGCAGGCCATTGATTTACCGCTCAAAGAAAAAAACACTGAAAATTTTAAGAGCGCCCCATAGAGCCATCCTTACTGACAGAAGAAGTGCGATCCAGAAATATGCGACCTCAACCAAGAAAAAGTGCGATCCAGAAATATGCGACCTCGACCAAGAAAAACTCATGTCAAGATCCGAACCGGGCATAGTCTGATCTCCGGGAGAGTGCAGGTTTAGACTCGGCAAGCAGGACACCCCGAGCCCGAAGGACGGACTACCACTGTGGTCTTAAAGATGAAACAATCGACCACATCTTCCTGAAGTGTGATAGATGGACAACCCAGAGACAAACGCATTTTGGATCCCTGGTTCCCGACGACAAGAAGTACTGCCGGCCCCCATCATGCAGCCCAACTAAACAACAACAAAACACACAAACGTCAATAAAATCGGGCTAAATTTGCCGAAAATCGCCTGAAATTACCAACCAACGGACAAAATAATTAAAACAACGAACTAAAAAACGGGAAACAGTATCAGTGTCCAATGCAAATTCGAAAAGTGGTTTATGTGTATAATTCACGCTTTTAAAACCACATTGCATTTAGAAATGATTTTAAGAGAAAGATAAATAGATACACATCGTCACACAGTTTCAAACCAGTATATGTCTACACAACAATGCTATACTGCATATACGGCGTGTCTTTTGCGACGGGACCTACTGATCTCTTTCGGCTGGAAGAAGGTCGTGTTGTCCACGAAATAGCTGAATTCGATGCCCTGCAGATGAGCCTTGTTCGTGGAGGGATTTCGCGAGAAGTTGAAGGTCAACTTCTGATTGTGTGTCATGTTGATCGTGATTTTAGCAAAACTCTCCTCCGCGCAATCCCCATTCGTTTGCTCCTCTGTGTCGCTGGACACATTGAAGACAGCCACTCGCTGGAGAGAATGGGGGGGGGGCAGATGTTGTAGCACAACTATGATGTATACCGTAGTCTGAGCACAACAATGGGAATACTGGAAAATTCCCAGAACAATCTCGTAATGGGGTCGAGTCTATTAAACTATGTAGATCAATAAACCGGGTGCTGATGCAGTTCGTACCCCTTCCCCCCCCCCCCACACACTGATTTACTTTTATTTTTTGGTACACGTCATTATGACGCCAGAAAACAACTTCATCTCAAATTTGGTGTAAATCGTACGAAGATTTGCTGAGATATATGCAATTTTGTTTAAAGGATATAAATTTTGTCGTCTATTGTTTTAATTTCGTTTTACCAACTAAAACTTTTCCTTAATCAATCATTATAATACGTGAAAATTAATTCAGTATTTTACTTAAAATAAATTACCAACCTCAATTCAAATATACCTCCATTGATTGACCGACCAATCAAAGCAGCGGTAAATTTGAAGTATAAACGCTATTGCTCTTCACCCCGCGTCATGGTTATCGCATTTAGTTTAAAAATACAGATCAAAATTGGTATTATAACACATGACGGAAAACGGAAACAATGACGACGACATTGCACAGGTAATTTTGGCATTGATGTAGACTTCTTGACGTTGCACGTTTGTTTCTATTAAAATTTATTCCAATTTAACAAACAAAAACAATAACGAAAACAAGCAAACCAGTGCCATATTCAATTTCGTCCTTAAGAGTCATACAGGTCACTCTTTCGGTATATAGCGAGTTCGTTTGAGGAGCTCGAGTTTTTCGGGATCAGACAAAAATGGAAAATGTATTTAAGAGAGAGAGATTTCATTGTTTGTTTGTTTGTTTGTTTGTTCCCTGCAAACTCGAGATCCTGACATCGCAGCGCGTCGTGAGTGGGCTCAAACGAACGCGCTTTTTACCCGAGATTTACACCGGCATATTGTTTGGGGTACAATGTACCCCCGGTGTTGTACCCAGTGAAGACAGAGTTGGCATATAGGACTATAATCATAGGAATAAGCTTTCAATTCCAAGTAGTTACTTATACGAATGCCAAATAAAAAGGCAATTTACGCTTTATTAGTACCATTCACACAGTTAGTCTATAGTACTTTGCGAAAATACATCTCTCTATAAACTGAAAACAAATTGAAATCATTTAACAATAATATGGTTTAAAAAAACAAACAGACACAAAAACCAACAATGGGTACAGCGATATAAGAGCACAATGTCTCCGCAATGTGTGGAACTCCGTGCCAACTGACTGACTCACCAAGTCGAACAGTGCCGAGTCAATGACTATCCACCTACATGAGTCATGTGAACGAAAGAATGAATGATAACAACCTTTGAAAATTATAACTCCTAACTATACATGTTTTATATGTGGACTTTGCATCCTGTAAGTACTTAATAGAACAAGTTTTTGTTTTGTCACTTTAAATAATAATAATTGCAGATGACATATAGTTAATAACTTCTTCATTGTTTCGATGTCTTTAATTTATCGATGATTAACGAAACTTTACCACTCAAAATTATGACACTATCACATGTTGATCACAGTCATTACCTCGCCCGATCAGTAATTGGAATTATTTGAATGATAGCCATGCTATTTATGACACATTTTCCAGACAGGCAGACCAACAGAAACTTTCACTAAATTATAGATCAACACAATCGAGTAGTAAACCAAAGTCTGGAAAGGAAGGAACCCAGATCATCGTTAAAGTATAGGCTCAAATACATTAATGTAGATGTAGCGCGTGTTCTATAAAATGTTTCTTATATTAATCGCTGTATTTCTAAAGGGAGACGTTTTCATTTTGTCAGAATGTCGTTTCTTGAGAATCTGTCAAATAGAAAAAAAAGATACCAAATAGTGGCCCAGCGCAAGCCCATCTTTTAAATTTCGAATGAGAATAGTAAGAAATGCCACATAAAATATACTGATAAAATTAAATCGTCTCCCATTAGGAATATAAGATTGATAGAAAAAATTAAAATTTATAAGACACGCGGTAAAATCCACATTAATTATACATTAACAATGATTTAGTGTTCCTTCAATTTCCCAACTTTGATTTACTACTCAAGTGTGCGTTGATCTATTATAGTGGATGTTTCTGTTGGTCTGCGTGTCTGGACAAAAAGTGTCCTTAAATAGCATGATTATCTTTCAAATGATTACAAGTACTGATCAGACGAACTGACGGGTGCGAAGGGAGTAACAACAACAACAACAACAACAACAACAACAACTGATGACTGGGATCAACATATTATATGTAAAGAAAGTACAAAGTATTGTAACAAGAATTGGAGTTGCAGAATTCATATATCATTCACAGAATCGTATTGCGAAATGATTTAGTTTCAGTAGTTTTACATTGCCATGCTCATGCAGTCATTCTTCAATATATTCACACAATTGCAAATCTAATGAAAGGGGTAAATCATTATCTAAAAGATTGCAGTTGCGGTATTTTATCATCGGTCGTTGAATTTAAATATAGGTGCTCCTCAATTTTATTGATTTCCACATTACTTTACATTTACTGAGTATTTATTCGTAAATATCTGCTGCTAAAATACGTCGGATTTTGGAATAAAAAGTAGCTATTTATTCAACTCGTTGGTGTCTGCGTATTTGTACAAATTTTCTGAAACCACGGCCCAGTAGTTTCGGGGAAGTATCGAAACGAACATATATATATATATATAACTATATAGTTAGCAAACAATCAGACACGACATGAATTCAAACATCCACGACTTTGTCGCAAAATCATCATTTATCAGACTGGGATCAAAAAGGGTCACCGTTGGTTAAGAAATGATTGAAAGCTAAATTCCAAGTCGCGTTTACTACTTCTTGAAATAAAAAGATATGTAAATAAATCCTTAAATTTACAAAAATGTGATAATTATACGTATATGGCAGTTTGAAACGATGCAATTAAGGCATCTTTCCCGGTGTAGGGCAATTATTATTTCTCACGATAGATTAAACAGATAACGTAGATATAAACTCACATTGGAAGTGATTCACGTGACCTTTTGGGATTTCCATAAATATTCGGAATTATTTTTGTCATATAATTGCAGTGAAAATGTAAAAACTTTCATTCTTTAAATGGCCATTTATTCATTCGGAAATTTTTAAAATTTATTTAAGAACCGTTATATACTATACTTGTGATAGTTTTAGCAGAGATATAATTTATGTAGAGAGTTATGGTGTTCTGATTTGTATTGGTGTATATCTACCAACACGCCACGCACTTTGTCGTGGTGCCAATAGAATTGGTTTGAAGTACTCTATATTCTTTAATTTGTAGACTATTTTATGTTGCACCGCTTTATGTTTGTATTGTACAACGAATTCTGATGATCAACTCAAGGAACCAAAACTACGCTTGTTTGTTTTTGCTCTTCTGTCTATGCCGAAAATCTGCAGCTTGTATAATATTTATTTTCATTTGTTTAATTGTTAGCTATCATATATCAGTGACATATTTGTTATTCAGCGGACATGGAATCAGCCGACTTGAACAAGAGTTTTTTATAAGAAGAAATTTCCCCAACCTGGCCATCTCATAAATATGTGTACTACATCGCACAAAGCTTCTTGTCGGAACACAGATCATCGTTGAAGTATAGGCCCAAAGAAATTAATGTAGATGTAGCGTGTGTTCCATAAATAATGAGACTTCTCTATCAATCGTATATTTCTAATGAGAGACGTTTTAATTTGTGATAATTTGTTTCTTTCGCTATTCAATAATTTTCCTTCTGTAACTCCCGCCGCTCCATATCCAGCTTCTTCATCTCAGCCTGCTACGTTTATCCGACATGTCATTCAAAGACTTTTCACGTTGTTATAACAAATTCTTGCCATTTGTCAAAGACGCCTCTCGTTGAACTATCGCAGCTCAGTTTTCCTTCACTGTAGCTGCGCTTCTTCCAATTGCTTCTTTGTTTCATTGATTCGTTCCACTTCCATCTGCTTTGCCTATCCTCCTCCAAACGCTGTCTCTGCAGACCTGTTCGATTGGCATTCCTGCCTTGATGTCCAGTCCGAAATATTTCTTTGGAAATGTGAAATGATCTAACTACTACGTTAATAGGCACATTAATTCAGAGTACAATTGCCAATATTACAAAAATATTTGAAGCAGATTGTCTTTAATACCATCCATAAGAGTAACAGATTTATCATCTGGAATTTCGGACAGTTTGAGATGTGACAGGGTGACACTAATATCACCGATATAATTGATCTTATCTCAAGAAATTTTCGATGTCACATTTCATTGCTGTTGCCAATGCATAAAGTAAACCAGTTTCCCGCTGCAGCTAGGCGTGCAAGTGATGTTATGTAAAAGCAGAACATCAGTGCTGTGCAAGTACAGTTGAACGTACGCCGGACACACGCGCGGATAACCTCCGCCTATAGCGCAGTGCCATAATCGCTTGTGTTCAATGCGAGATAGATTACGCCAGAGTGAAAGAGAAAATCAATAGATCAGCTTGGGCGACTATGCAGTTTTTTTAAGCTAGCCAGTCAGGCCCGTGCACTCTCTCTTTGTCAGCAAACTGACCAATCAGATGGCGTGTTCTAAGGGTACGCGGCCGAGCCAATGAGCCAGGAATCACGCACCTTGCTTAATAATAAAGATGACTTATTGCTCATATTTGTATGTAGATCTGACTCAGTGACTGCGGATAAAGCAATTCTATAAAGTTTTCAAATTGTCATTGATGTCATTTGTGCGGGGTATTAGCTTTAGTATGGAACTATCAAGCTAACTATTATCACAAGTGAAAGTATCTCCTATACAATTGACAACAATCTAGTCAACTTTGGACAAAAATAAAATCTGTACCTGATCGCCTTTTATGTCTTCGTAGGTGACTTTCACATCAGCTACCAGACTGATTATAAGGCATTTCTTGTAATTTTCCTTGATATAAAATGTTCCCTGTGGAGGATGATTTGTTCCTTGGATTGAAACTGGAAAAACATAAAGTCAACAATTGCAATAGTTTGACAAAGCATTGTAAAATAGTAGTAAAAAATGGGAATGAAATATTCAAATTATTCATGAAAAGTTTAAAATAAATATTTTATAATAGATTTAATGAATTGTTTAATATATATATATAAAAAATATTTATCTATTTTTTATATATAGGGGACGAGGTGGCTCAGTGGGTTGAGCGGTCGACTGCCGTGGTGAGGTTGGTGGGTTCGAGTCCCTGCTCGAGCT
>JAUYWV010116828.1:0-12059 GCA_032274565.1 Nematoplana nigrocapitula
CTTATCTCTGCGTATGAGAACAACCGGGACTGGTCATCTCTGGCAAATGATCTCGGGATTAAACGTCAAACTGTTCATAGTATCATAAAAATTACCGACACAATGGGAGAAGAAATACTCTTCCAATAGGAGGCAATCGTCCACGATATTTGAGTCCGGATATGATTGCCAGGGTTGTTGTATACGTCGAGGAGAAACCATCTGTTACTCTCCATGAGTTGTTTGAACGATTGACTGTTGAGTTTCCGAATTGGAACCCGTGTACCACGCAGTCCATCAGCCGTACTTTAGACGGACAGCTTATAACTCTCAAGATCGCTCGGGGTGTGCCCCACCAGTGGAATCAAGAAGTTGTCAAGGAAGAACGCAGGACATACTCTCAATGGATGATGCAAGAGGGGCTTCAACAAAACTTGATCTTCCTCGACGAGATGGGATGCAACGTATGGACTGCCCGCACCCAAGGTCGAGCCAGGAAGGGGCAGCGTGCCGTAAATATCATCGAAGGACAACGGGGAAAGAACCTAACTTTGTATCTTGCAGTGAGTCCCATGTGGGGTTTAGCCCATTGGAAATTTGTAAAGGGAGGAATGAAAAACGAGGTGTTTTAAGATTTTCTAATGGAGCTGTCTACTCTAATTGAAGATCTCTTTATCGCCTTATTTAACAATGCGCGAGCGCACTTCACTCTCCCACAAATGAACAACGGTCATAGCCACCGAAAGATACCACCATACTCTCCGTTTCTGAATATGACCGAGAGGGCAATTTCTTCTCTGAAAGCCGCCATGAAGCATTCCTTGGGGGAACCACGAATTCAACAGGAGTTGGGTGACAGAGAACAGTGCCGCGTCCAAGGGATCAATCTCCAAGAATATCGTCTTCGCATTCTGGATAGGGTATTGACCAACAATTTGCATGTACTAACACAAGCAAAATGTCAGTATAATGGAATAACCGGTCACTTTAATACATGCCTCAGTGTCTCCAAAATGAAGATATCTTCGCCTAGTGTGACACTTTTTATGATATTGCATTTCGCATAAGCTGTTTATATTGTTTATAAAACTTCCCATTGTGTTTTTGACATTTACTCTACAATATACATAATACGTTTTGCATATATAATTTTTTTCTGTGACGAATTCAATTTCATTTTGACGAAATTTAATTCACTCAATACGGCTTGAAACGTTATTGACGAAATCAATTTCACTTAGTCTGCAGTGGCCGAAATCCATTTCACTTTCTTCGAAATGAATCGATAGATGACGGATTCAAATTCACTTATGACGAAATAAAATGTGAAAAGGTATATTAATTTGGATCAATAAAATATGTATTTTTGTCTGAGGTCAATTTGACCCCATTTCCGGTAGTAACGCAGTATCATCATTTCCGGTAGATAAGGGTTAAATAAATAAATTTAAATTTTTTTTGCGTATAATGTGTTACAACAAACCAATCAAAAATGTGAAATGCAATATGACTGTGGTCAGTGGTGATTTCAATGTGACGTAATGTGTTCTCTACGAAATTTCATGAAGATCGCATATCAATTGTTCAAAGCAGATATTTATTTGCAAATCTTTCTGTTCTTGAATTGTCGAAGAAAGACATTTAAAAAAGTCAAAGTGACGGATACTTTTAGTATAGTCTCAAAAGGGCCTAAAACGGACCCTTAAAACGGAACCGGTGGCACCCATACGGATGAAAATTAAAAGACAGTGCACACACTGTCCCACAATTCAAGAGTGAGTCTGTTATTTGACAACGGGGCATCAGTACTTAAAGGAAATCGGTGGGATTGTACATTTTAAATATCAAACGATTTAGAAACACCTTTTACTTGTGTGTTAATAATATTGATGTGTGTCTGTGATGATACCTGCTCTTACTATACACTTTTTTTCCTATGAAATCAATTACATTACTCCAGACTCCAGTGCTACGGCCCCTAATAATTTGGAACCCCCTAACTTTACCTCTAAATACATTTCTAAACACCTAATGCCCCCCTCTCATCGAAAATCTATACTTAAAAAAAACTGTACTTTTTAAAATTCTGAGTCGATAGTCGGAAGTTGTCCAATTGTTGTCAATTCGGAATCATTTATCTTGCACTCCCCCCCCCCTGACTTTTCGAAAGCTTCCGGGGGCCCCCTGTATGTCAATTCCTCCTGCTTCATTTCAATTTAAATCAGATATTGCCCATCTACACACCGCCTTCTGCTGTACTTGTCACCGCGAAAATATGAAAAATGTCCTCAACCCAAATTGGCCACATAGGTACTGACAACAACCTTACCGTTTTCCTTCTGACATCACCCCGCTGTGCGTGTGAAGTGCTGGCTGGAGTGTGCGGGGGGGTGTTTACTGCGTGCGAACAGCGAGCAAGCAATGATTACGTCATTGTTATACCGGTGCCTTATCGCTCGCTGATCGCTATTCACATTTGAGAAATGCGTGGGCCGAGGCCAGGGGGCAGATATCTAAGTGACGCGGCCCCCGGCCAACGGGGGAGCGAGACATCAAACCTGAACAGAGACCTACCGCGGCGGGGAAACTAGAAACTGGCCGACGGGATGAGGAAAGGACCTCAAGCCCACGCAATGCCACCTACTACAGTAGCTCCATCCTGACATGAATCTTCAGTACCTGCGGCTGCTCTGTCGGTACACTTTCTCTCCCCGTGCCGTGGTTATGTAATGCTTTCGTCAGCTTTGTCGCCTGGTGGAGAGTACTACACGCGAAAATTGGGAAATTAGACGTAGCAACAGTACTACAGCAGATCGTTGTATGTACTTCACTTCGCAACCATCACCACTAGGCAATTCGCAATCAAAGTTCCTCTCACTGTTTAATTGTTGATAAACAAATTGGCAGGTAGAATAGCACAGTTGACAGGTGGTGCTGGCGTTCGGCGTGATTAAATTTGGGTTTATTGATATAGGTACCACTGGCGGATTCAGCTGCCCTTTTTCATTTTTCCCTTCGATGCCCTTTACCGTATACCTCTTCTCATGTGCTCTTTTCTATATGCCCATTTTCTAATTTTAGTCCTAATCTGTAGTCATGATAGATTATTGCTCTGAAATGTTTTCTATATAGTCATATTGATGCTGAAATAATGAAAACAAATGGAGACTATAATGTAAGTTCAACTCTATCGTCAGACATAGATTTTAGACAATTAAATTCTAAAGCTATCCCAAAAGATATAGAAATATAATTGTCAGAGAAATCTTAAATGTTTACATAACTTCATAAAAATGTATCATCTTTCATGTAGTCTAATGCTTTCATCGAAATTGCAGACTTACTGATCCCCCTTGTACTTTATGTGCATTAAATATTGCCTTGATAATAAGTTAAAACTGCAAATTAGTTACGTAGCTTTCTTTTTTAAATAAAATGTGCCCTTTTAATTCTGGCGCCTCTTCTTAGGAAAATCCTGGATCTGCCACTGTATAAATGGTGATTTTGTCGAATGACCATTGGTTTTCTTATTCATTTCAACAATTTTCGTGTTGTACTAATATTCAGTATTTAAACAAAAATAAATAAATAAAACAATAAATTGTTCAAAGCAGACATTTATTTGCAAATCTTTCTGTTCTTGAATTGTCGAAGAAAGACATTTAAAAATCACAAAATATGTATATAGATAGGTAGATATATAAAGTTATACAAAATCTTTTCGCTGAGCTAATCTGGTCTGTGAGAATTTCAAATGTACATTATACATAACATCTTTCGTATATAATAGATAAATATAGTATTTATAACGCCATTTGTTTGGACAAATAAAAATCTGAGTATAACGCCCACGCGTCTCTTGGAAACAAAATTGCATGACGCATGCGGTACGAACAACAATTCAAGGCTGCACAACGACAAGGTTGATTGCAAAGCACCGTGTGTACTCAAGTTGCAAAACCGGAACAGGTGAAGTATATTTGACATGTAATACGTGCTAACATACACGATGGATTATCTTGACTTTTTAATAGCTCAAAGAGCTCGGACAGATCTATCATATGCCCCAATATCAAAGTGGTCCATCGTCATGGGGCTGGTCCGGCGCCGCTTAGATACTGTCAAAATCCGGATTTTCCAATTGGCGGGTATTTAGAAACGAGTAAAACACGCCAAGGCGACGTTGACTATAAAACCCGTTAATGAATTGGCGATTGGAGCCAAGTTCATTAGTTCGCGCGTGGCCCATACATGGAACAACAACAACAACAATTACCACACCATCATTAAAAGACAGTGAAATACTCTCTCCGCCTGTAAATTGACACAGAGAAAGTGAGAGGGGCAATAAGCTGGGACAATAAAATTACAATTCCGCAGTCAGAACTCAATACACACACGGATATATTGTGCATTTGGCATCGATTCTCTTTCGAATAAATTTAAACAAAATGTTCATTAACAAAAATAAAGGAGAGCGCTTTTACCGAAGTTCTCCAACCAGGTTTTGAGTTTTAGCGCTTTAATCACACATACAGTATAATACGATACAGTATACGTCTACGTGTACAACGTAAACAAACTCTCTGTAAAATAAATCTCGGAAAGAACACAATACTAAAAAATACAATCAAATCTAATCTGCCTCTATAATAAATACTGTACATCCAGTTTGACTTTAGCTGTCTCGCGGAGCTATCGAAACGCTCTCTGTTTTTCCATGCAGCCCGTCTAACAACTGACGAACGACCTACATAGATCACGTGATTGGCAACGTCATTTGTCAAGTGTATAGACAGAGGTGTCACTATAACTATGATGCGGACAGTCAGTCAATTCGAAAAAAAAATCGGTCGACAGTGTTTCAATCAATCGATTGACAACAACCAATTAGAGGCGGTGGAATTCTGTAGATCGATAGCAGTTATTTTAAAACATTTTTCCGAAGCGTCACGCAGCCGAGGTAAAGTCGCACTGAATGCATACAGTGTACTGTCATAACTGGGCTCTCTACCCAAATAGCGCATATATATATACGTATAGGTATCAATTTTTGTAACCTGATTTCTACTCTCTAAATAGGAGGATTATCTATCAATATTTCCCGGTCAGTCACTGTCTGTGAATGCATAGGTGGAGTGGGTGAATTGCGCGCGCTGGGTTGGCTGCCTGGTGCATGGGGCACCCATGCCTTTATTATTCAAGTCTGACAGAGGAAGGCATAGACTGCCTTCTCTCTCGCCGGTCCAGCACCATGTGGCTGTTGTGGAAGAGCAGGGTCTGGTCCAGCAGGGGACTGACACGACCCACTTTGGCGTGGCGATCCACGTGAGTCTTGCGATGATCCGAACGGGCGAAGGTCTTTCCGCAGAAGGGGCACTGGAAGGGTCGTTCGCCGTCGTGCTTGCGTTTATGCCGAGTGAGTTCGTCCGAACGGGCGAAACGGTAACCGCAAACGGTCCCGTTCAGCATGTACTGGCACACGTAGGGTCGTTCACCTAAAAGAGCAATTTGGACGACCTATATAAGGTTAAAAAATCAAATGTGAACTTAGTTAAGAGAAAAAATAGAATAGTTGAGTAACTATAGAATGTTTACAGTATATGCTAGAAGTCAGTAATGGGGTGCGATTTCTATAGAGTTGGTGCGGCAATTAGAAAATCAAGTTACAGTACTATTCCACGATTTTCTAACATTCAGTTTATTTAATTTTTCATTTATGAAAAGAAATTAGACGTATTTTATCTAAAAAGTGTAATTTGTTCTCAATTACAGTATATAATTTCACAACTTCTTCTTTGCATTGCATTTAACTATCAGCATGTGCTGCACCTTATCCTCCGCCTGCTCAGCTAATGAATAAGTTTCCAACTCAACTTTGCTTGCTTCAGCCTCCAACTTTTTTCTTCACCTTTAGCTCATCAACCTCACAATGCACATCCTCAACTTTCCACTTCTTGCCTTGTTTGTTTCTTTTCAGCCTCCAGGAATTTTCTTATCAAAAATATTACTATTCATAAAATATAAATATAATAAATTAAACTTGCATTAAGAATTTTTATGTGAAATTATTTTGAAAATTTTGATTGAGACGTCTACGACAAAATTCCAGGACTTATTTTACAAATTTTCTAAAATTCCATGACTTTGCCCGGAATTTGGAGTCTTTTCAAAATCAGGTACATTTCCAGGAGGATGCCGCACCAACCCTGTTTCTAGCAATTATATAAATCAACTGCTGCCATGTAGCTCACGCCTATACATATGGTTGACAACTGCCTCTTGACAACAGAGAGAGAGACAGGATAGCAGTGGAATTGTTCGCTGATATACTTTAAAATGTGCGTTGTGAATTAAACGTTTTTTATAATGTGAAAAACGAATTTTAACTTCTAAATTTTAGCATTCGAAAAACTGCAACGTGTATTAGTCCTAATCTATTAAATTTGAAGATATAGCTCTATTTATAGACTACCACTTATCAAATGAACAGTTTGAACATTTCACACATGTCAAGAGTAAAAATATTTTTGTCTTATGGCGGTTATAGCTTTTGCTCTAGATAAATTGCATTGGTCGAAATATACATTCACCAATCACAAATCAACAACGCGTCGCTTGCGTCTGCAAAATTCCAATCGTCCGGCAAAATTCAATCAATATATGCGCCTACACAGCCGCCGTTAATTAGGTTATCCAATCAGATAACAGTTGGTAATATTGGAACAATAACTGCACGACGTACACGGGACAACTGCGGTACTGACCTGTATGAATTCTGATATGAGCGCTGAGATGGCTGCTTTTTGTGTAGGCTTTGTGACAGTCTGAAATTGAAGAAGACGAAGGAGCATATTAGAGTACAATCAATCATATCACGGAGCGAACAACAATGTGTCACAAACTATAATATTCGCGGCGGAGTTGGTCAGAAATAAGGAAATTGTATATTGAATAATAATAATCATTTTCACGCTTAGGTATGTCGTCGGTAGCTTGATGGTTCTATATGAGTTTTGGCGGGCGCCACATAATGATCAAGGGATGGAGTGTGTGATGAAATTACATCCCGTATAGTGGACATCTTGTGAAGCGTGACGGGGATTTACTGTGGTCATCTCCTAGACTGGGCAAGGTGACATCAATCATCAATGACGCCCTGGGGCTCTCCCCAGTTGGGAAGAATGGCCAATAATTGTCCGTGACAAGTGAGATTTCCATCTCACCGGACACTGGCCAGCTGTGGCTGAATAACGGCCCATTGTGGTCAACTCAAGTGGTCAGCAAGGACTTGAAGAATGGATCATTCTCCTGCCCATATAGTCAAAAACGCGCAATGATATACTCCATATATCGTATATGAAAACCAACCCAGATCAAGAGGGGTTTAATCTGGGATTACCAATAGAGATCACGGTACAAAAGATGTCACTAATGTTAAAATTACCCAGGCCTACTATAGGTCTATTGTTCTACTTGCGTGCAGTGCGAGACTTGGGTTAGACTGACCTATACAGCCGCATGGGGAGTTCAAAATCGGATTACAGATCATGTTGAAGGGATTATAAGCTATACGGTATATGATCGGAGATCTGACGTGCAACACTTTCACAGACTGGACAAAAGCCGCACGTGGGTGGGTCAAAGACGCTTGGAGTAGGTATAGAGAAGGCCAAATCCCAGATCAGTTAACTTTTGATTAAAGCAGTCAGATACAATGAAGGCTTGGTTTCTTTTCATTTTTAGGGGATCAAAAATCCTAAAAGGCGATTAATGTTTGAAAGATCAAATATGTGCATTTTAGGTGAGCAGTTCAATTCACGTCGTTTAATGCGCCTTGCCCTTTCAGGGCCGTGAATCACCGATACTACTTAGGATTCCACATTGTTAAGGTCGATTACATGGAATAATATAGATGAATTGCTTTCGCGGCTATATTGTTTCAACAAAATATTTCAAACACTTTTTCATCCAATGAGAAATTGACAAATGACGGCTGAAGGACGTCGGAGACGGCCTAGTTTTTTAATTCAAATAGATGTAGGTCAAATCGATTTAAATTATCCCTGTCGAATTTTTATTGGCTGACTGGTGGTCGTCTAGAGACAGAGACGACACGGAGAAGTACATACTTCAGAGCTCAATGTTAGCTAAGCTTTCAAAATCGGTGGCTCTTTTCTTCGTCTACATTCGTGTGATTTAATTAATAGAATTATAAGTGCATAATCACATACATCAGTGTTGTCTGAAGTAGGAAACACAAAGAGCAAAGAGTTGGATAAGTTCGGTGTAGATTGCGGAATTTTTGGTTCATATGAACTTATATATACATTGGTGCGTGCTATATAAGACTGCACACAAAACTCTTAAAGAATATACATATTGCGTCAGCACAAATTTGGAAAAACAAGTTTCACATGGACAAGTCATATGAGCTCGAGTGTACTCTGCAAGGTACATTTATTGTACGTGTAATTCTGTATGCGTGCGAGTGTATATGTATACGCAAGTGAAGAGCCAGCAGAATCTCGACAATAAATAACCGGAGAGAACCTCCACTAATGACCTCATCCACTTGAGCACAAAGCTACGCTTATATACACATAGTACAGTATACAGTACGACTTCGAACCTGCCAATGGCAGCTCCGGTGTTTTCCGCATTTGTCAAGAGGTCTAAAGTCAAGTACCATGTGCTTAGGCGAAGCAAATCTGCTTGGTCATCAACAACCACTATAAACGTATACGCATGAGGTTTGTGCTTTAGTCTACCGTAGAAAATGCTGTGCACAAGTAGACACAGAGAGAAAAGACCATCAAGTGACTCTCTCTCTCGAGTATGTGTGCACTGTTTTTATACATACTCACTGGGAACAATAGATCGGAAAGCAGTGCTGCATTCAGACAATTTATAGCAGAAAAAGCATAGAAATTATTCGGTCAAACGACGTCCTCGTGATGTTCACATAAAACAAATGGTTTGTAACTGTTCAGTTTTCAAAAAAATAATTAAACAACTCTGGCAAAGTCAGGCTGCATAATTGTTTCTACGACGCATTTATGAATGAAAAAGAACAGGTGACTGTAAAACAATCGATATTCCTTTCGCAGTATTCTAATTATAGAACTTCGCAGAGCTATTTCGCGGAATTCAAGCGACTAATTGGAGCACGTGATTGGTTGTTTCGTATAATTGATCAATAGCGATACTACCTATATACGGCGATGAAATAATTGAGTGGTGACGTGACGCTCAAGGTCACTGCTGCAGCTGTGAATTATTGTAATTTGTATTGAACGCAGACAGCATTGTCCATGTATATAGGCCAGCTTTCAACACAATGCAGATCAGTCACTCAGTATATATACTCAAACTGTCTTCCGTCGACGTGTTTTGACTGAACCCTACGTCACCTAGCTATAGTCATGATACAGTACATATATTGCATTTTCTTAACTTTTGCTTGGCAATATACTGTACTACTATAGTTTAATGTCAATCATAAAACTACCTTTGCATTGGTATTTTATGAATCTAATCAATGGTCAAAATATTGACAATATCAGATTGGCAGACGATACGACTCTAATACCGGTACTACATGTAAATAGGTACTGCACTTAATGAAAAATGTATGGATTTTGGAATGAGCCTGAACGCTAAGAATACAAAAGTAATGGTAATAGACAAAAATGAAAGATAAAATGTAAAATGAAAATTGATGGCAAACAACTTGAACAAGTGTCTGAATATAAATACCTCAGAAGCTGGATTACAGAGGATGGCATATATACGAGGAAGAAGTAAGAAGAATTGGGAAGGGTGAAAAGTGACATTTGGAAATTTAAACATTCTTGAGAAGTATCATCAACCTTAACATGTATATAGGGTATGCTAAAGAAAGAAGCATGGACATTTAGCAAAATATCATAGAAAAACTATACATTCATTTGAAATGTGGTGTTGCAGAAGACTCTTGAAAATGTAACCAATGACGAAGTCTTGAAAAGAATTGGAAATAATAAATACTTAGTTGAATGTCTGATCAAAAGAAAAATGAAGTTTGCAGGCCACGTGAGAGTATCCTCAGGGTAGGCCCTGCTTTGGCTCTAGAAGGCATGATGTTGAAGGGAAGCGGGACAGAGGTCGGCAAAGAGAAGCTTGGGGAGATGATATAGTAAGAAATACAGCGAAGACAAAAGCATCGGGATGGCAAAAAGGAGACCTGAGAACAGGCACAATTGGCGTGTTATGGTTACCAACCTTCTAATAGATGAATCCACTTATAAATAGTAAATAAAGTGAACTAAATCTATATGTAATCTTCCTCATAAATGCATAGTTTTTATCGAGGTAATATTTTTGAAAATGCCAAAATATGTTTAAAACACATATACGCCCCTATATACGAATGGCACTTTAAACCCTCTGGTGAACCTATACATTTATCGATCGTTCTGAAATTCTTCTAAACAAGAGTATTATACCTGTTCAATATAAATTTGGCTCGGGGAGATTTAATCGAGTACTGTATAGGGCTCTTATTTATTTTCTCCCAGCATGTTCCAAACATTTTCTCCTGCATCGTTAGCGGTCTTCCTTGTTTGACAGAGACAGACAGGGTCGAATGTCGTGCCTGTTGCCACATCACCGGTTCTGGGAAAGAACGCCGTGGTTTTTACCAAAATGTAAACGCATTCTCCTTCCCTGTCAATAGATCTGCTATGCTCTAGGAAGTTCACCATCATTAAGAACAGCAATATATACTCTACTCTGGGCACTCCCCCACTGGGCCCCTGGCACTCTCATAGTGTCAGTGGACACTCCAGTCCAGGGGGAAACTGTCGTAAGGATAGTGCAACCATATAGCAGACCCTGAATTTGGCCGCCAGAGAAAAGTGCATACTGTCTCACTGTATAGGGAAATTTAGGCAGTCGGGAAAACGGGGTGGGGGAGGAATAAGAGCCGAGTATAGTTTGGCGCAAATTTGACTCGGGCTGGGGAAAGAGCGATCTTTACACTTGAAAAGCTCCGGAGAGTCAGACCATATAAAACACAGAGTATTTTACCGATTTTAATATATATATATTATTTGGCTCGTGGGTGAACAGACGTAACCACCACGTGGATTCACATTCTAAAACAGCCCATAAATCGTGATCTGTATAGATAAAGTTTCTCTCTAGGTCGACTCAAAGAGAAAGTCTGGCCAAAAGCCAGAAGGTATAGCGTATAGTAGTGACCTACATAAACTCATTCATCCCCTGCCACGGCGAAATTGTGCACTCTGTCTAGTATCGACTGTGGAGCGAACATCTGAGTGCCTCCGACGTGACCCCTTCCCTGCCGTACTGCTTGCCATCATCCCACCTGTCTAAGTACACGTGCACGACGGAGCTCTAAAGGGCAAAGGTGAAAGAGGGCTTTCCTCCGCCCCTGGCTGCCTATATAGTGGGCGCATGAAAGCGGCACGACCATTGACGAATAGCTGACTGACAAGGTCATGCCAGTGGGTGTCAGATAAGTAAGAGATAAAAGACCAAGGCCGTAAGTGCGGGGAGGGGGGGGAAGGAGGGTTCGAATGCACTTCGCCTTCTCAAAACATAAAAGATCCGCTCATAAAAACTAAAAATCAGAGACCACGAAAATTGAAATAGGAGATAATACTTCATGGTAATCAATTCAAATGCCCTATCTGCCAATATATGGAATAATAGAAACATAAAATTGGAAGATAAAGAAATATAGAACATGTGAAAAGCTTCAAATATCTAGGTGCAATTATCACATCGGATGGTACAGTAGATGCTATGAGGAAATAAGAACACGAATTGCCATGGCTAAGTAAGTCTTTACTATAACCGAAGAGAGTTGCTCACCAAAGGGTTAAACATAGAAACTAAGAAGAAAATTGTCAAATCAAGAAAATGGAGTGTAGCCCTTTATGGATCAGAAACATGGACACTCCAAGAAAGTGATAAGAAAAATATATAGAAGCATTTGAAATGTGGATATGGAAACGAATGCAGAGAATATCATGGCAGGATCGGAAAACCAACGAAGACGTATTAGAAGAGAT
>JAUYWV010116839.1:0-12058 GCA_032274565.1 Nematoplana nigrocapitula
GGTTTAGCATCCCTTCTGAGACACTTTGTATGCCCAAGTGAGGTGTTCTGAATAACAACAACAACAACAACAACATCCCCAGGATCAAAGAAATCAAGCATATGCGTCTCCTTCGACTCTTTGTGTGGCGCTCGCCAACCACCCAAAGTCTTGCGACGATCGGTGCAGGATTTATGATCTGGAAGCCATTAGTTCGTCAGTTAATTACCTCGGATTTGGGTTGCATGATCTCCCGGCAACTGCATCCTCGACTGAACAGCCCTTTTTAGGATCCACTCTGCTCACCCTGAATTGGGAGAGGACTAGAAAAGATGCCCTAAAGATTGTTTGCCTCGGAACACCTGTATAGATACCTAGAGTAATGAAATTCAGAACATGGAATGTCCGAGTCCGAAGCAGGTCAACTGCGTGAAGAACAGGGATGATCTACCTTCTTCTGGAAAGGACTAAAATAATAATACAGACGAATCCATGGAGTAGGCTTTGCCATAAAAAATGCAATTCTTCCAATGCTCGCAGAACTCCCGATTGGCATTCCCGACTGATTAATGACCCTTCAATTATAATTTGCTTTACTACCAAACAACACGTAATAATCATCATTCTCACTGATTGCAACGCGAGAGTATGACCAGACAACATACTCTGGGAGGGAGTCATCGTAAGAAACCGAATCGGCAAATACAACGCAAAAGGTACTCTACTGCTCACCAAATGTGCTGTACATGACCTGATCATCACCAACACCATCTTTTGACAAAAGACAAAGTTCAAAGTCTCTAGCAACATCCACGTTCTAAACATAGGCATCTCCTGATTATTGTTCGATCTCGGGACCAAAAGGATGTTCTAGCAATAAGAACGGTCACTAGCGCAGATGATTGCTGGACAGACCATCGTCTTATCTGTTCCAGAATCCGACTTAACATCTGAACCAAAAGGAGATTTAGAAGAAAATTGAAGAATAGTAAATTCAACCTTACCAGCCTCAACGACTCAGCCAAAAAGCTTGAATTCCAAAATTGGTCAGCAAATCAACTGCCCGACGAATATCCAAACTCTGTCAGCGCTCATTGGGAATAACTGAACAATACCATCACCGACACATGTCGGAAGACACTTGGTTACCAAGAGAAAAACATAGGATTGGTTTGATGAACATAATGAAGAACGTTTTTTTAGCTCCAAAAGAACCCAACCTCCATCCCAAAGCGGCGACTCCATGAAGACCTGAAAGAAAATGTTCAAAAGAGAACTCGAATTCTGAAAAACGTTTGGTAGATCAACAACAAAGCGAAGTAAATCTAATCTCTCTCAGACCAAAAGGACACCAGGGGTTTCTTCAAGGCCATCTATGGTCCATTCACTCATAATAAGGTATCCCTTTGCAGCAGAGATGGATCAACTTTGCTCAAGACCATTAGTGAAATCAACATCCGTTGGAAATATCACTTTAAAGAACTACTGAATAAGAAGTCCTCAGCGTTCTCCTCCAACAAACAACTGACTTCCATCATGTCATGATGCCATCAGGAGAAGAGGTCTGTCTTGCTATCAAGGGACTGGAAAGCATCAAATCTACAGTAATCGACAACATCCCCGCTGAAATCTTCAAAGAAGAAGGGATCCCTGTACAGGATCAACTTCTCCAACTCCTCATCAAGATCTGGACTCTAGAAGAAATTTCCACCGATCTCAAGAACGCACTGATAGTCACCATCTAAAAGCTGTTGTGGAACTGGACACTGTCTGTCGCCAAACCTCACCGGAGGACGGCACAGCAGTAAGTAAGTAAGTATATATGGCAGGTCGGCGCTTGTACCTTGACGCACAGGCAATCTCTCTCTGAGAGCCTACCAAACCGCCTGCACCTGGTCAGAAAGTATTGATAGCGTTGATATCTGTTTGGGCCTGAGTAGGTTAAACAGTCTGATCCCTCTGTAGTTTGGTGGTAGTTAACAAAGGCTATTTGGATTTAAATGCGACTACCCTTTGCGGCCATCTTCAGGTCAATATACCGGAATTAGAAATGGTCCTTAAGGAGTTAAATATTGATATTGCGGTGATACAAGAATCTAAACTTAGAGTAGAAGACAGATTCGGTGGGACAGTTGGGTACAACGCGATCAGAAAGAATAGGGAAAGAAAAGCAAACAGCAGATACAGCAGAGGAGGTGGCCTCGTCACTCTTATCCGTAACGGAAATGCATACCAAAGTCTGCCAACAAGCAAGTAGAAAGACAAAGATGACTCTAGCTCGGAGATTCAAGCCACGCAGATATGAACCTCTACATCCCACCCCACACGAGCCAGGGGATCAATGAAGAAGCAATCGCGCGTACAATCCAAAAGCTAATCAGCAGAAAAATGGTTAATTTGCGGTGACGTCAACGGCCATCACGAACTCTGGGACAGCAGAAGCCAAGAGACAGCAGAGGGACTAGCCTCGCCAATTGGACAGACGAACACGACCACATCATACTCAATGATGGGAACATCACTAGTCTCGAAAGAGAAGCCGAAAGGAAATCGACGCCGGATATAACCATATGGCATGAAAGCGATGCTAATAAATTTAGATACACATGGAGTCCCATACAAAGGCTTAACTCTGACCACAAACCAATCCTGATTGAACACAACTGGTGTGGCAATGGACAAATGTCAAATGGGACTAGTATAAGAAAGATGTGAATGAATACTGTACTAACATGAACACCTCCAAAAGCACGATAGAAATGGAGGCGGACAAAAGAAAAGCCATTCTCACTTCAGCCTACAAAAATATTGGTACCAAGAGACTCCGAACAAGAAACTGGGAAGTGATCACGAGTGACATCACAGCAGAAATGGGCGAAAGGGACAGACTCAAGGAACAACCGATCATCAACTGGGAAGAAGGGAAGTAGAAAGAATACAACATCAAATATCTGTCGAAGGAGAAGAAAGCAGAACTCTCGAAGGAGAAAGTCACCAAATCGACTATGCCAAGAAAATGTGGCAACTCCTCAAGCAAATTAAAAATGAGAAAACACAGAATGAAACAGGCAAAATTCTTATGCATAAAGGTGTGGATTACGAAAGCAGAACAAGTAAGGCTAACGCTTTTGCTAAAGAATATGTATCAGTGAGTTATCAAAGTGCCAAAGAAATCTACAAATATTATGCATAGGACGGTCAATCTCCTGAAAGATCGTAAACACAACATCAGGGTAAGGAACAGAATACTTCTCGCACAGTTTCCGGTGGACTGCTGTAGCTACCTTGTTATGTATTAGCTTGCACTCATATTGAGTAGCTTGATGCTCTCTGATGAATGTTCGACTGTCTGGTTTCAACATTTGGAGCCTCCTTTTTGCTTGTCGACCTTTATTTTGACCGAGTTTGTTCTTAATATCTGGTCTTGTGATGCCATGAAAAGTCCTTCCGACTTTTTCTCCAAGCCTCCCCTTGTCAGTTATTCCCAGCTGTTCACGCATGCCACTTCTGTCTGTCTGAAAGTATTGTGTTTGATTTCGTATTTATACCAGGCATCACTATCAGTGGCCAGGTCTATCCGAATGACCTGCAAAACCACTGTGAGAACAACCAACCGCAAGAAACGTCAAACAAAAACTTGGCCGGAGAATGCAGTACAGCGCAATCACCATAAGCGGGTGTGAGAATCACTGCAAAGATGAGAATGCTTTCTTCACCCGATCTACCCTCCCAATTTTTCTCCTTGTGACTTTTTCTTGTTTCCTCGTATCAAGGAGAAGCTTTGAAGCGAGCGATTTGTTGCTGGTGATGTCAATAATGCATCGCATGGTCAGTGTCTCAGTGAATTGTCCAAGTGTAGGGCACAGAATGAAATTCATGGTCTGGAAAAACGTTTACTGAAAAACGATAATTATAATATATGGAATGACTTTTGTTTTCCTTGTTGATCAATACATCGCATCAAAAATTGTATGAATGAATACGCCCCATTGCTAGGATGACCCGCGTACATACAGTATGTATTAAACTATGCAGTATAAGGGTAAAGCAATATAAGATGTATGAAAATGATTTCATTAAACATCATATAATGAGTTATTTTCAAACGCAATAAAAAACTGAATAGGTCGACTATTACCCACCATTGTTTCTTTTAGCAAATGCTAATACCGACTGCAAAGAAACATAAGGAATTGACAGAGACTGTGAGAGCAACGCGACTTCATGATTAACACCGTTTTGCCCCATTAAGATTAGGCCCCAGACTTCTGAGAGGGCGCAGACTAAAAATAGTAAAAACCAAAATTTTATATACAGTTAATCAATAAGTTCCATCATTATCAGTTAATCAATGTCTCTTAACTATGAGAGTTGGTGACTCGTTCTGACAACAGTTAAAAAACATTCTTTTCTTTTTCTCTATTGTCATCAGGCCCGTATCTTTCTCGATTTTAGGTAGACGCTGTGCAACCATTGGGTTTTCATTTTCACCACCTTGGACAATAGCTTTCACTGCATCTCGTTTTCTTCTAGCATTTTTTGTTTTCCGTTTTCCGTAGCTGTCACCAGATTTTTTTCTAATTTGTGTAATTAGCATAATGCAACATTAAAGTGTTTATTATGCTCATCCCGAAAATATATGAAACAATAAATTTGATAAATAAAATAAAATGATCATAATTACAACAAACCTTAATCAGTTTTACAAAATGTATATAAATTGTTCGCCTGTTTACTTTACCATTGAATTATTACCCAATACTTTAGAAAAGGTTGCCGTCTTCCTTTGGTAAAAGATGCAATTCAACTAGAAAATATTTGATCTCTGCGCCTAACTTTGTTAGAAACAATATTTGAACTGCTAATAAAATACCGATCACTTTGAAAGATGCATTTTCAATCACCGAAGCAAACCTCAGAATCCCTTCCATAGAAATTGTGTCTTTTTCATTTTAGTGACCGAAAATCATTTACATGTCTAATCTAATCTTAAATTACACGGTTCCGCATTTCTTATCAAAGAAAATCATACTTCAAAAATAAAAGAAGGCGGGGACGTTAAGAAACTGTTATGCTTCATCTAAAGAATGATTAGCGGTCTCTATTTCAGTAAAAAGTTTATCATTTATATAATTCAACTGATTAATATGCACGTAACATTAACTAAAGATAAATTATGTTGTAGCTCTAATTTTAACTAAATAACATTTTTGATGATTTACAAGAAAAAATATAAAACTTGTTCCAAAAGAAATGTTTTGACTAGTACCTGAAATTATTATAAAGTTCATTACTGAAGAAATATACTTTAGAATTTATGCGTATTTTGGTACTTTCGTTTAGCAACAAGTGGTTAAGTGTAATTTGATCTTAGACACATTTCAGCACAACACCAAATCAAAAGATCTAATATAGTTACTGAATCAAGACATTAGGCCATAGATGTTGTGGTTCAGACAGAATGAGGTTTTATAACGTATACGTTTTTTTCATATCTCAGTCCAAACACATCTCAAAATTAATTAATTCAAATAAGAAATGCCCTTTAAACTGATCAACAATTTCAAGCCATATTTAACTGAAAATAATGCTGTTTATAAACAGTTTTTTTACCTTTTTGAACTGCAGTTACTGTGTCTTGTGCGACTACATACTTTAAACTGACATTGAGAGAGTCCGGTTTGTAATTGTCTAAGATTTGTTTGTGTAACAACTGATTACTATTTGCCCAAGTTGTATTGGAGACGATACCTATATGAAGAAACAAATCATAATTTGTCAATAACAAACTCAAATAAAACAATTAAAATCTATAATGAAACCTGCTACATATGTAGTTTAGTTTATTTCTAGACAGGGCGCTTTGATTTATTCTGCACACTGACTTTAAATGTCTGATGCAGTGAAGAGTGTTCATTGCTTCACGTTCAATATGGGTATATAAATATAAATATATTCAGTTTTTTAATAAATACTGATTTCTCTGAAGTAGTTTAAATTTCTTGCACCACTTATTATTCCTTAGACCATTATTAGTAAAATAGGCACTAATGATCCAGAAATAACTTCGTTAACGTCTCCTCTTATGAGCTATTAGAGAGCGGTTCTGGCAATCTCACATGTAAAGGATTTTTTGCGCATCCATATAACTATTACTAAATACAAATCATTTGCTTAACTGTTGATTTTTATAAATAGTTAAATAACCTTCTCATACAGTAATCTGAACAATTGACAGTTTTTAAAAGAATTTTCAGTTACACTAAGCAGTTTATTCAGTAGCCTAGTATCTCTATCTTCTCTTTTCTTTACTAAGTTTTCAAATTATATTGCACTTGTACATTTGTAAAGACTGTCTGTCCTAAACGTCTATCAGAAAGACAGAAAGGAAGTATGAATTAGATTATTCTATATTACCAATACGGTTTCATTTCTACGTAAAATACTATGTGAAACTTTTAATCACCCAAGTCACTTACCTATGGTTATACAATTCACAAAAGGGCCATAGCAAAATAACAGAAACTGACAGGCTCTCAGTAATATATAGCAGTACATCAGCTTAAAAGACGGGAAACTTGATTAAAATTACCACAGAACTGATTATATAATATTGTAATTCTGACTGTGATTGGTTCATCATTACACCAATCAGAATTGAATGGGCGCGAGAATACTATTTACAAATCAATGGTTTTATCTGTATTGTAGAAAGTAAGGATCCTATTCTTCAGAAATAGTATAGTGAAATAATACGAAAATGAATTCTAAGCAAAAATATAATATCCCTGCATTACTAAATAGTGGTTGACAACACGATGACACAAAGGCTAAATATAGGCCTATATATATATATATATATATATACAGTATAGGTAAATACAAAATAGAATAAGAATTTAGGCTTTGTTTTTGTCTTATTCATTTTTCTTCGAATCAAAATGGACGAATCAAATTATTGTTTTTCGGAAAGCAAAAAAATTGATCTTCGGATTAATTATTATGCGGTTTAATTCGAAGTTCTCATGCAAATTGTAGACACATAACAAGACGACAAGCTGTCATTTTGTTATTAATTTATGATTTACAGGTGACAACTTTAAATCTTTTGCTTGTTGTCTTTCCAGCAAAGCGGAACAGTAAATATTGTTGGATGACAGATTTATTGAAAATTTAATACGCTGATTCACACATATGATATCTTTGAATTGGTCCAATAACTACTCTCAAACAAGTACATATTCGGTAGTAATGGCATCCATATCATATCAGAGCGATGAAAGACGTTTCCGGTCTCGAATACTTTGAAGTGTTTATTATGCTCACGTCCTCATGCTAAAGCGTTCCAAAATTTGTATTGTGTACATTAAAAGGTACGTACTATTTGTAAGCGAGTGTAAGAACATACTTTTCGGCTAATATTGTAGTTACGAAATACAAGTGTTATGGACGTTCGCAATTATTCAAGGTTCAACAGTTCCTGATACTGTTGGTCGTCTCAGATTGCAATGCTATGTTCTGTGGTAAATATCAAAATACCATGAAGACGAACTATTTCTTAATTTTTCGTTATTTAGTCTAATGACGGATACGTGGCAACCTGAAATCACAAAAACGTTTTGCTGTTTTCTTGTGAAATGGAAAAATCAAATCAATATTTTCCAGAACACCGCCTTACTTTTAAACAGCACACACAACTCGAGGTAATGGCTTGCAGATAATGCCGTCGAGACAATGGAGTGTCCCCTTATTTCTCCTGGCCTCAATTTGAATGAATCTTGCCGGTTCTACCTCAATATAAACTTTATGAGCGCAATCTACACAGCTTGCAGGAGATATTCGATACTGTTTTTTTCAATTATTTGGTCAAATAAATGACTTGACGTGTCGCCAAAGTTATTGATAGGATGTACTAGCAGTCCATGTAAGGACTTTAACAAATTTGTCTTGATATTGTTTTTAAGCCACAACTCCGATCGTGTGAAACAATATTGCACTCGGCGGCTAACCGTACAGCAGTGCTCAGAACAGAATTAAATGGATAAAAATCTTCTCATATCGTTTTATAAAATTAAGTGGAAGTTATAATTTTTGTATTACATGTAATGATATGAAACCTTTGTTTTTCTTAACATTATTAACTATGTAGAAAGTAGTATAAAAGTGTAAATAAACCTTTTATGTATGGAAGCGGATATCATAATGAGAATAGGCTAACAGTGTTTATGTGATCTTTTATTTTTCTATTATTAGTAAAAATAAGATACTTTCAAAGTAGCACTTGAATGAAACACATAAGCAGTAACACTTTTCCTTTTTAATGATACAATCAACACAAATATAGTTTTAATTATGAGACAATGAAGAAAGTATTCTATGTTCGATGAACCCATAATTACATGAAAGCCCTTTCATACATAAATCATACATACATGCCATTAAAGGAAGATTTTTACAATATTCTATCAGTTAATTATATACTGACATACTAAAGAAACGCGAAAATTTTAAATGCAAGTGCTTGTAAACAGAGGAAACGAATCAAGTTATATATAAAACAGGCAGGATGTAGAAGGCGCGATAACATTTGCATGACGTAACTTGAATGAAACACCGTTTTTCTCGGTGTCCTGGTCTCTTAAATGATTACTACTCACATGGAATGTAAAGTGCTTGCACGTGACGCATTCCAATTAAGATCTGCGCTGAATGTCCCTCGAGTTCAATCTTAGAAAACCGAACCTGAGAGAAATTCTTTCTCGTCTTCCTGCGTTAGCAACAGTTATGTCACGCCTTACAGCATATAGAAGAGCGTCAAAGGGCACTTGGCAGATTGGTAGCTGGTGAGTTCATCAGGCTGGTGGCAAACCACTTCAACTTATTTGTCTCCAATATATATCGTCTATTGGAACGATAAGAAGCAATAAACAGCTGTACTGACCGCCCCAGAACCGGCCATCCTCGTGTGACGACCAACCACCAAGACAGGGCCATCTTCAGACAACATACCGTATGCGAGAGCCGTTCCGAGCACCCCGTGAGACAGCCAGTACAACATATGGAACTCACCAAAGACTTTTCAGCGCCGAAAAGGTGCGCAGGAGGTTGTCGATACGCGGTCTACTTTGCTGTCGTTCGGCCCATGGGCCTATACTGACAAGAAGTCGTCGCCTGAAACGTCTTCAATGGGGCAGATAATCCATTGACGCCATCAGCGTACTGTTCACTCACTGATGATAGCCGGTTCTGAATTAGCACGATAGATGGCAGGCAGCGTGTCTGGAGACGGAGACTAACCTGATACGCTGATGGTATAAAGTAATGGAGAGAGATTCGTGGCGAGGCCCTCGCGTTATGGTATGGGACCCCATCAGTCTTCATCGGAAACTTGACCTTCTTGTTTTTCAGAACTTGGGTACAGGACGTTGAAATGGAATCACAGCTGAACGTTACACCAGTCAGGGTTTGGAAACACGAGTTTTACCATTTTTCCTAGGAATGCGACCTTCGTTCTGCAGCAAGACAACGCCAGGTCCCACACTGCACGAGCTACTGCAGACTTCCTCCAACGCAATGAGATCCGCACTTTATCCTGACCCGCCTTCAGTCCAAACCTCAACTTGATTGAGCATTTTTGGGACGAACTGAACCGGAGACAGCCAGCCACAGCTACAGCCGCCCAACTTGCAGTGTGTGAGAGATGAGTGGTGCAACATCCCCATTATATTCCTCAATACATATATCCTCTCAATGTACCGCAGGTGTCTAACTGTTTTAGCTGCAAATGATGGCCATACGAGATATTGACTCATCTTGATCACTGCTCAACCTTTAGTACAGTTAATAACGTCAATTTGGCATAATGTAAGCTTTATGTGATTGTCTTGCTCATAATAAATACTAGTATTTATAAAATATTTTCATGTCTCTTGAAACGAAGGACTAAATTCTTTACTGTAACGATAGCCAATGCTTTTTGTGTGTCAGCATATGTCTGAAAAACAGTCAAACATGAAGCTAAAGATTTGTAAAAATCTTAGAAAAAGTGAAAGCATTACACGGAAATCGGGAATATAAAATACAAGGTGTTCAGTGAAAAAACGTAAATTCAGTCTGTTTCAAAACCAGTCAATAATGGATCAGTCATGACTCTCGTGCGTAATAAGTGTCTTGTGATTAATAGGTTGGTTTACAAATTGGATTTTCTTAACATGAAGTTATCCTGCTCTCTAAATGAGTACATCCAACATAGTACGATCTCTAAAAATCAATTTACTCTGGTGGCACTGCATTTGAAAGAAGATGATGAAAATGTACAGTAAGTCTGCATAAAATATATACATGTACACTACAGCTACGAAATTCGATTCGCCCACCAGAGCTGCTGTTGAGGATTTAGCGGTAACTCCCGACGCGGATTTTTCAACAAAAAGGGTATTTTTAGTCAAAGGGAGATAGCACAGAGGTTGCAAATGTCAATAGGAACAGTGAATAAGATTTCTTAAAGAGTCGCCTTTAAAATGCTATTCAAGAGTCAACTACAGTACAACAGACTAACAAATGCTCACAATGAATAAAGTTTCACGTTTAATGCCGTAATTAACATACAGAATGACTATTCGCATCTATAGAGTTGTACATGTAAATATGAAGACCGATATCGACGTGGAATTCGGCAGACAATAAATATGTTATGTAGAACTGCGCTTTACTGGGGTTATGCGGCCGGCAAAGACGACATTCCGAATTCAAGAAGACTCTAAACCAGTTAGCATATAGAGAAGAGATGTGCCCATAGATGTTTCAAGACATTAATCGCGTAAAAAGTGTGATGCAAATCTGGACATGGACTTGGCAGCACGATGGCGCGAAGCCTCACACTACAATCGCAACCGTAAATTGATTTCTGGAAAACACGCCTGTCATGATTGTACCAGCTGATTGGCTATCGTAGAGTCCTGACTTAAATGCTAAAGACTACTGGAGTATCCTACTCTCTCAACTTCAACAACTGCATAGACAGATAAATGGCATGACAAGGCTCAAAGAAAATTAAATATAAGGAATCCAGATAGCGGCCTTTGTGTGCATCAAAAAATTAAACCGACGGTTCTCACTTTGAACATTATTGGTGTACTGTATTGTATGTATTGTTACTCGTTAAAACATCTAATAAATACATTAACTTTTCCTGAAAATTCCTGTTTTTACCGAACACCCTGTAGTTTAAAATCACTTTAGGAGACTAACCACTAAAATAACAGTATACATACAAATATGAAAAATACACATTTTACATTATGGAAAATGTTTGTTAGCTTTGAAAATGTTTACATTGGCGATTAACTATACCTACCTATACAACGTAGATTGCTGTTTGTCTTCCCTGCTAAATTAGTAATTGTATTACATATTACGATCTGGAACTTGTACAGAAGGCTAAGCAGGCAGGTAGTATTGCATCATACGTATTTGTACTCAATGAGGGCAACAGGAAGAGCCTGGTGAGGTGACATGACGAGGTATTCCTCTTTTCTCGGGTCACCAAAACATACGACAGAAGAACTTCGAGGTGCGGACGTGGACGATGTACTCCCGCTGGAGGAAGGTAAACAAATCGATTGGAAGTCAGTCACAGAGCTCGAAAATGACTTGATGTTGCCTAGCAATACTTCAGCAAGGACAATCTTTCCGGAAATGGGGTTGACTTCAGCCGTGTTTGGGTGCGTGGAAAACAGAAGACCAGTTCCAACTGTTTTCTTTTGAACATCTTTTTCCGTAAAACCCTGAGAAATAAAACAGAAATGAATTGCATTGCTTTTCATGGAGGTTATTTTCAATCAAATAATATTTACTTGCTGCGCAGATACGGGCTGTGCCATAAAAAATGTGACCTAGTAATAAACTTTATACATTTGGTAGAGCTCATGTTGAACAATATACTGCTGCAGAAATTTATCCATATCGATTAAAAATTTTGAATAACTTAAATAATTTAAATAAATCTGCTGTCAATATATTTTATATAAACTAGATTTAAATCCACATTATCAGAAGATTTCAAGCATCAGACGAATGG
>JAUYWV010116850.1:0-12057 GCA_032274565.1 Nematoplana nigrocapitula
ATACTAACTTTCAAGCCCTTTTCTGATTGGTCAATAACATACAGTAGCAGCGAGTTAATGAGGCGAGCATAATCAGTCAGCGAAAAATGTGTGCCGCCAGCTCTATTGTTAACTGGCGTCTATTTTCAATCTAGTCCTAATAATATAAACAAATTATAAATCTATGGTCTAGACCACACGCAATCCACCGACAGCATGAGTACTGCCAGTAGGTTCTTCCTACAGCTGGAATTCCGGTTAGGATCAACTCAGATTAATAAATAAAAATTGACACCAAAGCAGGTGATAAAGAATCTAAACTTATTGAATATATCTATGCTTAGATCAATCATATTGACTAACGAATGCAATGAAAGATTATTATTAGTGGTACTTTAATAGATAGCATACAGTTAAAATCCAGATTTATTTAAATGATTTTTTCCGGTTTCTTGGTAAATTGAGGAAATACCAAAGCTTGCCGGGTGAGCTGGTTTTATAGGTTGATTAACTATTATGGATTCATCATCATGATCATGAACATGTCTCAGTTACAAAGGTTAGCGACATTGTCTTTCTCTTTACGGCTTTCCTTTTAACGTTCGGAGTATTGGTGCTATAGAAGAATGCTAAAAATCAGCTGGACAGAAAGGATAACGAACGAAAGGGTATTATTACAAATGAAAGAAAACTACGATTTCCAGGTCATGACTGAGAGGTTCCAGCGGAAGTTTGCTCAACCTGGTTTTGGAAGGTACCATCGATGGAGAGAGAGATCGGGGAAGGCAGAGAAGAGTCTGGGGTGACGACGTGAAAGAATGGAGCGGCAAACATCTATAGGTGAAGCGAAGAGGATAGTCGAGAAGAGAGAAACCTGGCGTTGAATTGTTGCCAACCTTCAAATCGGAGACGGCACCGCATGATGATTTTTTATATTTTTTATTTGCATACTACTAGAAGTAGTATCTTTTTGGCAATCACATATAATGATTTGATGGCATTAAACCAAACGACCCCTTTCGGGTCGCTAAGCACTCGATTGACACAGCGTCAACCAGGGACGAGGGAATTTTATTATAGCCCGAGCTGGGACTCGAACCCACCAACCTCACCACGGCAGTCGACCGCTCAACCCACTGAGCCACCATGATGATGATGAATCTTTTACATCGTCACCGTATTTTCTTCGCTGCTTTCCTCTGTCTTGCTTTTATTCGATCAAGCCTTCCAAGCGAATTCCCGCTAGAACTTCTAAGTATATGGACTGCACATCTTCTAGTTTTCTTTCTTCGACGCTTTTTAACAGTCTTTAGTTCCCGTCATTTGCAATACCTTTTCATTCGAAACTCTTTCAATCTAAGAATTATCCTATATAACACCAGTACTCGAATGCTATAATTTTGTTGTCAATTTTCTTGTTGAAAGTCCAGTCCTTCGACCCATATGCAATAATAGAGAATACGTATTTAGCATTCTTTTCTATAGTGTATTGCTAAGATTTGCTTTAAAAAAACTCTTTACATTTGCAGAAACCGTCTTTCGTTTTTGCTATTTTCTTTTGACTTCATTGAATCATTTACAGTACAATCATCCGTAATCCAAGTAGCAAGTCATTTGTACTGCTTTACCATTTCTGGGAGTCTTTGCTTATCTGTTCTTTATTACTTTATTTACTTATTGTCATAACTTTGTTTTTGCATTAAGAGACATTCCATATTTTGTACAAACTTTCATAGTTGTTGTACCAAATTCTGTAGATCTTCGGGACTGCATGCTGGCTGTGTTGTATCATCAGTAAATCTCAAGTTTCTAATGTTCTCTCTGTGGATTTTTATACTTTTATTTCTTCTAATGCTTCTGGTCAAGTATATTCACTATACAAGTTAAACAGAATTGGAGACAGAATGCATCCGCATGTCCTACGCCCCCTTTCATTTGATCCTTTCGTTCTGTTTTTTTCTGATTGACTCCAATGTAGATTTATTATGATTAGTCTCCGTTCGTGAGCTATAGTATTCCTAAAATAATTAATAATTAATGTAACATAGGAAGCGCTGTAGTTTTAGTGTTATATATAACATAAGTTTAAATTATTGTAAGTAAAATAACACGTAGCACGGTTATTCAGTCAAACAATAATTATAAAATTAGGAATTTTCAGTATGTATTTAAAAATAATAATTACAAATGTTTCATTATAGAACTGGTATTTACTGTTTACCATGTTATTGCTGAATTGAAAAAATATTTATTCATAAAAGTAACTCACTTGGCAATTTTTCAAATAATTTGTTTCTTGACAACAAACCAACCATTTAAATAAACCGCCTTTATACGCTCTTTTCACTTCCCGCTTACTTCAGTATTCCCTGGTTCACAGGTTGAGTTATTCAGTTATCAACTTCCCTACTACTAGGGTGTGATAAAGAGTGGCTAGAAAATGAAATGCTCAAAATATAGCAGTTTGATCCATATATTCCACCTATAGAACATCCGCCGACTTGTTATTCTTTGCAGAACTCTTCGGGGTGCAGCAATGTCAACGACCTATCGTTCGGAGATCACTATTCCCGTCCGGCAAGATCCCCGGACGCTGGAACAGAGGCGTCAGGATCTGCTGAATAATCTGGAGAAGACGGTCAGCTCCCACCGCACCTCCTCGGCTTCATCCTCGACCTCCTCCTCCTCCACCACTACCACCAAAAGCGGGGGCGCCACTCAGACCACCAGCAGCCAGAAGCACCAACAACAGGTGGTCCGGTCCGGGGGCGGGGGCGGGGGCGGTGGAGACACGAGTCTGTGGGACGATGAGGTCAGCCAGTGGATTAGCGAGAGCAGACGACGCTGGCAGGACGATCTGAAGCGTATACGGGAAGACATGTTCCAATTGGAGGTATTGTTTTCTCGAATTGTTGATTTCCCTTCTGATGGTATCCATCCATCCGTGGAAATCTCCTCCGTCTGTCCCTTCCTTTCGCTCATCACATCTCTCTCTCTCTCTCTCCACTGTAGCCAAGATCAACACAATTTGCCGATATTATTTCAGTGTATTATCCAGTCACTAAAGTTGTCAAAACCAAGTTTGCATATTAATTTCCTATCTGTAATTTCAGTCAGCTGAGATTCAAAACTTCATCAGTTTAGGTTGTTTGGTTTTGAAATCAACTGCTCATTTATAAATTGTACTTGTGAGATTTGATTTTTCCTCTAAAAGAAAAGTAGAAGAGCTAATAATTAAGGGAGGAAATTCAGAAAAAATATTGTGATTAAGTGACCAACAAATTGAATGAAATTTCTTTCACAACGTGTACTTCTCAACTTGAGACTTTATTATTTTACATCATTTTTCAATAGAATAATTGTTGAATCATAATAAGTATTACTGGACTTTTCAAGCGTTTTTCATTTTTAAAATTTTTTGTTATTTAATTTTTTTTAAATTGTACTTAATTAAAATTTATATTTTTTAGTTTTCAAATGGTTTTCAAAACTTGCCCCAAACTTTCATATGTTTTGAAATGTCAGTATTTTTAAAATAAATATTTTGAAAATTCGTACGGCTTTCACAGAAATTGACAAAGTCACTTTATCTATTTAGTGTAAATAATGCAAATCCACTGGATTTCATTGGTCAACAAAATATGTCCAAAAAATGTTAGTTACTTTTTGGGCAGCCTGTCATCCGTACACCATGCATCTCAATCTGTGTGTCTATCAGTCTATGACTCAATAAACCAACTATAGTGCCAGAACCAACCGATATATCCATCCAGACGCCTAGTGACTTACTGTAGGTCGTAAATATCACCCGGTACCATGGAACAGTGTAGCGAGACATATTGGCAGGTAATAACCGGTTCTCGCTCATTGGTCTGCCAATTCAGTAATACAGAACTGACTCATATTTCTGTCTACGCTGCCCCATAGTCAGTCTGAGACTCGGTGTTTTTGCATGTGTACGTAGGTAGGCGCGGTTTGATGGCGGATGTTTTTCATCTGGAAATATCACGTACTCTATATTATCTACTAAGTGTAGCTAGATTTACTAGATAGATTGCTTGCAGATTATAAAAGTCAGAATTTACGACTTTACAGACAGGATAGAAAGAGAACCCTCCGCCTTTTGCTACATCCAGCGAAGCCGGTGTTCCGAATAACCAAAGAAAGATTTGTGTGTGGTCTTTGGAATGTCAGGACTCAGGAACCATATCCACCCTCCATTAACCATAGCCTAAGTAGGCCTTTGGGGCAACCAATTAAGCGTATTCGCCCCAATGCAGCCAACTTCTTGTGGCTGCGATGTCCTTCTCCTGCAGCTAAAAACGTTAGAAAACAGCAACCGCTGATGTATTTCATACTCGTTGGCTTTCACCGATTAAATTAGAAACTAAATTTTACAAAAATAGCATAGCCGTCTTTTCTGCTATTTTTAGAGCTAAAACATCGTCGCTTTTTATTGGCCGAAAGGGCAGCCAATCAAATAACACCGAAACCCAATCTTTTGCTGTTGCTGTGTCTACTCTAGTTAAAATTCAAACCTTTTTTAAGTTGAACACGTTTTAGAAATGCTAAAATGTGACAAAGCATCAGGTATGGATTACATCCCAGCAGAACTTTTTCAAATAGGAATGTTGATTATGCTGTAAAATGTGGAACGTAATGAATGGGACAGAAAGATGTAAGCAACAGGAATTTGTGATGCTGTTCCAAGTAGGAAGTCCAAAAGATTGTTCTTACCATATAGTAAGGATATACAGAGGTTCATCTCCAAGGTGGTTGCTATGCAAATCCGTATATCGCTTTGTTTAAATGCCACGAATTTCGTTTCCGTCTATCTCTACACTTTTATTAAAAGGAGATACGGAAATGCTAGGTTTTTGACGTTTTTGTAGTGCTATAACCTGCAGTAATCGAAAATGTGGCCATTAGTCAGAAATTCAAAGTCCAAAAAAAGCAGATGTCATTCATTTCTGATGGATTTTGGGATCTAATGCATTATGCGCCAGTGGCGGATACAGGCTTTTCCAAAAGGGAGGACGCAGGAATCCACAAATTTCCGAATAACATGCTATAAAATTATTTAGTAAAAAAACTACTTTTAATAAACAAAAAGTAGGAAATATACATGGTAAATACACAACAATATATATAAATCCACAGGCACAACTTCTACATCAGATTTCCGAATATCGCAAAGGATGAATGAAGTTCCGACTCTTTAAGGCACAATTTTCGAGAAAGCAGTTTATAGAAACAACAACTTCTCATCGACGAATTTCCGAATATCTCAAAGGATGAATGAAGTTCCTGACTCTTTGAGGCATGATTTCGATAAAGCAGTTTATAGAAACAACAACTTCTCATCGACGAATTTCCGAATATCGCAAAGGATGAATGAAGTTCCTGACTCTTTGAGGCATAATTTCCAATAAAGCAGTTTATAGAAACAACAACTTCTCATCGACGAATATCCGAATATCGCAAAGTATGAATGAAGTTCCGACGCTGTGAGACACAATTCCGAGAAAGCAGTTTATAGAAACAACAACTTCTCATCGACAAATTTCAAAATATCGCAAAGGATGAATGAAGTTCCTGACTCTTTGAGGCATAATTTCCGATAAAGCAGTTTATAGAAACAACAACTTCTCATCGACAAATTTCTGAATATCGCAATGGATGAATGAAGTTCCGACGCTGTGAGACACAATTCCGAGAAAGCAGTTTAGAGAAAAAAACAATACGAAGAGCGCATTTACCAAAATAATTTGCGAATAGCACAATATGAAAACTTTTCCGAGTGCTTAAGGCAAAATTTCCGAAAACATTTTTTTGAGTGGTGGGCATGGCCCTCTTTGCCCCCCTTACTTCGCGGTGCCTGTTGGAGTAACTCCTAAAAACAACTACTCCAATAAGGAGCTGTTTTAGGATGAGGTGGTCTTCGAAGTTAGGTTGGTTTTCGCATTCCACCCAGAATATAAAATATATAAAATGCTAAGGCAACTGATGCAACTGGTGCTAGAAATTTCCGAATACCGTTAAGAATTTCCAAATACTAAAAATCGTATCCGCCACTGTACGTACCAGCCGTATAGCCTATATTGATATTTACTGTCCTGAATAACCGTGGATCGATGCCATCATAGTTATACTGGTGAAATATTAGCCGATTCAAACTAGAGAGTTGTAACACTATTGCGTGAGAATTTGTGAAGACTGTTTATTACATATTGTCTTTGTCAGTGTGGCGAAGCGGTATCTGATTATATGCTTTTGCACTTTCGACATGTTGGCCTGCCTCCAGATGCGAATAGAATAGGCACTGGGAGAGCGAGACGACCTCTAAGTCATTGTCATTGATTATTATCAAAAGCATTCAACAACATAAACCACACTCAATATTATTCAACATAATGTGGCAGATTGGTCTCCCGAAAAATACGGTGGGTCTGCAGGGATCAGATGGAACAGTTTTTATACCTAACGAAAGGAGTGCGACAAGGAAGCATTCTCCGCCATCCTCCCTACTTGATCAGTATATATGTACACTGAACAAGTCATAAGAGAAGGGAACATCACCGAATTAGTAGAAAAAAACAAGAAAAAATTGGATTTTGAACTTGCAGTTTGCAGATGGCAATGCCCTTCTGGAAGACAGGAATGAAAAGATAGGAGAATTGTTGCAGAAAGTGAATAGACCTGAAAATGAATGCAAACAAAAGAAAATCAGTGTCAATTGGAAAACACCATGTGGCAGTCGAGGTTGGCGAGAAAAGGGTTGAGGAAGTGGAGTACTTCAAATACTTAGGTTCAGTCAAACTGAAAACAAAGGATGAAAACACGACAAAGGACTTGAAAATACGAAACTAACAAACATCTGGAAAGATCACTGAAAATAAAGCTGGCAAAGTCACTGAGAGTACAATGTCAAGAACCGGAAGGTGTGGAGAATGGATATAAGAAGAGCCATAGCCCAAGAGAAGACTCCTTTCGAGTGACGGAGTGGAAGCAGAAGAAGTAATCAGCGTGGATTTCGTGTGGAATTCCTGTGAGTAGCATACCTATATTTAGCCACTTTATGGAAGCGGCGCAGTTTACGCGGAGGTGTTATCGATCACTTCCGCATGACAAGTAAGTCAGCGAGCGCTGTCTCCTACAGAATAAAATTAATAAATTCATTTGAGTTTACTTCCCAACCGCTTCACCGATTTTACTGAGAATTGCGCCGGTATGTCGCTGACACGATGAAAACACAATGAGCTTTTCGTAACTATATTCTAATATTTTTCTCCTCTGATAATAATAGTGAGCGAAAGTTGCTCAATTCCTCACGAGCCAGGGGGGGGGATGACCTACTACTCTAGTAGGTCCGGGGGCAACAAACAACAACAATAACTCCCAATATTTGTTTAACCGCTTTCAATAACTTTTTAATGAGCAAAACATAGTTTTACAATATACAATATAGGAATCGCTCGAACTGCCTCCTTATGAAATCACGGCAAAATGAAATTGTCTACAGTATACATATAATATATACACTAACATATATACACAACAGTAGAGAATGATTACATTTTTATCAATCAATTGTTAGAAGACAGCCTCCTTATTTCCCTTCGGTTTGCAAGAGCTGTATTACATATTGATTTTTCCTTCGCACGGTCTTTGAAAATTCAGGAAATTCAGAGCAAACATCACTTATGATTTCGCTTATGTCAAAAAGACAATGTTAGTTGTGCACATGAAAACAATCACTGGGGTGGATATCTCAACTCCTCACGGGAGACAAGTTTCACAAATTCAGCGCTACCTGGATCGTCTGCTGAATCCTCGAATTCCAAGTCCTCTTTGAAAGCGACGTAGCCAGGATATGAATAAGTAGAGGGAAGAGCATTGGTTTTCGGAGAGAGCAGCAGCAATGTTTTCGATGTCTTCCCGCTCCTCTTCAGTTAATTCATCGCTACAACAAGGTCCAATATGTTGTTAGGGGCAACTTTACAAATTACGTTATTTCCAAAATCAGCCTCAGTTCAATTTTTCCACTTTTGAGCTACTGAAGCACCTGCACTCGAACTTACTATGATAAATTATAAAACAACATTGCAATCCATAAATTGATTGTTTTGTAAATTTATATTTAAACTGGCTACTTGCTCGAAATATAATTATTTCCTTTGACAAGCAGAGAATCGTCACTGGTTTATTGTACAAAACTGGAGTATAAAACAAAAATAATGACAGTCATGACATACGGAAAATAACGTTATAAATTCAAAGAGTGCAATAAGGTCTCGACGCCTTGCTTCGTGATGTTTATTACTATGCATCATTTTTTAATTTTATACATATACAAGTATATACTGCATGTGTTTTTCTTTGAACAATATATCATATCACTAAATTAATGAATTTCTGTTCAAACCTTCGGGAAATCGCCGGAAAACTAAAATGGGGAAAATTGTTTGTGTGAAACCACTCTACTGAAACACTAACAAGAATTGATTATTTTATTCATCAGACAGGCAGATATAGCCTGACTTCTGGACACAGCGGGATGGAGACAGGTGATTCTATCGTGTTTCAGCCTGTCTTTCATTGAGTGGTTCGCATTGATCTAGCGCAAGTCGGGGGCGAGCATGTTAGAAAAAAGTATGGATTACATGAAATTACGCCGTTAGGTTAACCGATTTGCAGCGCGCGGCGGGTTCTGACGCATTACACGACGCGATCTATATAATTTAATTAACGACAAATGACAGTTTTTAACTTGAATTCTGTTGATAAAAAATGATGATTTAATCAGATGCGTTCACCGAAAAATAGACTAAATTTGTAAGAATAAGTCGCATGGTTTTGCGAAACATGACAGAAAGCAGACAGTACAGTACTACTGAACGTGGTAAGTGGGAGAAATGACTTGTTTTGATAAACGTTGAATGAAAGTTTTGAAGTTAATGTTTAACCACTACAAATAGCGCGTATTTAAAAAAAAAAATTATATACTGTATTATCCAAATTTAACCTGGTTACCAGCTAGATCTCTAACGAGCCTCTGGTGTCCATTTAAGTGAGAGAATTTTTATTTTATGTTTTATGTGACTTACTGATTTATTTATTTTAGTTAATTGTGTACACCTTTACCCCCATATTATGTAAAACATTTTCTATATCCAAAATGTGTATATTTTTATCTCACTTAATAAAATAACTTGTATTATTATTTATTATTATGTTAAACGATGGTAGCGAGTAGTATGAAGTCAAAGAGCGCCATCCCGACACCTGGCCAAGAAGCAAAGAAATGGAACGCTCGGTTGCGTGTGATGGGGGATTTGGCAGTCTTAAGAAAAGTATTGAAGACTTCTTTCATTTTCAAATTTGAATTGTTGTATTGTGCTCAATGGTTTTGATGTTAGTTTGTGTTGTTTTCTAGTCTTTGTGTGTATTGTGCAGATTTGTGGTAAATAAATAAATAAAAGGAACCACAAAGTTGGCAAAAGAAGAGTATAACTTAGGAGAAAAGAGTGTTAAAACCCTTTTAAAATAAATAGTTCAAGAGTTGAAAAATGAATATTTAACGTAGTTGTTTTTAAGAATTAAAACAATCTTGAAAATGCTATTGTGAAAGTTGATTGAAGCATATATCATATATCACTTTGAATGACATCATCCTATCAATAATACATTTAAAACTTCGCACAATATCTTGCGGCTCTAAAGGTTTTTGATTAAATGTGACACAACCAAAAATACAATTTTGACCCCTATTGGCAAATTACTAATGGCTCAGTAACCGCTGTTGCTATATATACAGTAGATAAATACATACAGTAATTGAATAAGCTAATTTTGAAAATAAAGTTATAACCTTATCGAGTAGTTCTGGGACTCGATCATTCTTGCAATAAACCACAGATATTTGATAATACAAACAATGCCTTCAGAAGAAATTTTGGCTGTCTGTTGGGCTCTATCTACAGTATTTGGGGCGTTATTGTGTTGGAAAATACCACCAGCTTTTCCAATAGTATTTTATCGACAAAAGGTGCATTAGTGCGGTATGAAACAGTGTAACAAATTTGTACTCCACTCCACGTTTTCAGCCAATGGATAGTTTCGGCGGACTGGGTGACTGGCCCAGTTTTGGTTCCAATTCAATCATGGCGGATTTCGATCGCCAGAGCTCCATGATGATGCAACAGATGCTTCAGCAGCAGAGTCAAACCTCGGTCCTGCGTCAGGGGAACGGATCCACTACTACCGGGGCTCCGATGATGGCCCTGCAGCAACAGACCACCAGCGATGCCTACGAAATGGGAGAAGATGGACAGGTAGAGTGCTTTCACGTTGATATGCGGAATATGGCTTCGTGTTTTATTATATATCGTCAACAACTCACTTAGAAATATTTGTATAACTAATTCATCATTATAAATGCCGCCGTCCTCTTTGAGGTTGGGGGACGGATGACACACATATCCTTGTGAACCTTCTTCTTCTGCTTCCCAAGCAGTCCTGCGTAGCGCGGATAAATGCTCGATCCCCTGAGGTATGCTTTCAGTCTCTTGGAGTTCTCCAAGGAGAGGGGGTCCATTAACGCATCCGATAGGCTGTCCAGGCTGGGTATTTGCAGAGGTGTTCAATCGACCCTGGTTCTCCGCAGTCCCGATAGCTTGGGTCTGAAGCTCTATCGATCTTGTGAAGAGTCTCTCTGACGAGTAGGGAGGTGCCGGATCTGAACTGGTGTAGGGTATATTCGATCCACCTCTTTTCGTGGCATGGTTCCGCTCTCTGGGGTTTTGCGACTGTGTGTGTGAGGCGATTGCGTACTATCTTTTGATCACAGATTTGGCAGTGGTCATGTGAACATTTAATTCTCCACTGTTTCCTGTCCTGCGTCAGTGTCTTGCATTCGTAAAGTGTGTGTGTACTGTCCAGGACTCTCCACTGCATTCCCTTCATTATGCCCTCTAGCACATTCTGCGATAGTTCCCCAGCGCTACTACGCGCTAAACGACCGAAATATTACAGTATCATTTTCCTAACCATTTCCAAGAGCTCCCTCTTCACACCCAGCTCTTTCATCAATGATTCATTCGTGTGTTGGTCTCTTCAAGATACACTAATCATTTCAGTCATTACGCATACTATACCGGACATATTTTGGATCGTTGTTTTATTGGCATCACCCGGTGTTTTCCCAACGATGTTAATCATATTCACTCGAGTCGTCAGGTGAGAATAGATGCGGAATCCCTTTGAGCAGATAGATTCAGAAGTTGCAGATTTGATTTCATTAAAATGATTAGTGCTTTTGACTCTTGTCTATCAAATACTGGCGATTGAATTCGCTAAGAGTTTAGCTCATCAGTTAGTTTTGCATCGATAATTCTTTATAGAACTATAAGATGAAATCATTTCACGATGGATACCAGCGTACTTGTGCGAAGATATTTCAGAAGGCGGCGATATGGAAAATGAAGCGTTGCAGATTTGGCGGCACTACAGAAAAGGACTTGGTTTATCTTGCGAGTAAACAGTTCAGCGATACAACTGTAAATAAATTTTATCTCTACGACGTACTTTTAACAGGTGGGTCGAAGAAAACAAGAAGAAAATGTGTGTTTATCTCTCAATCGAAGAAGTTCACCTTAAGCTGCCAATTTTTATCAACGAAGCTAGAAGTGAGAAAAAGAGCTTTAGAAAACGAACACCTGGATGGAATATGCATAAATGCTGGAATCACAGTTACATGTGTCAGTTATTTGGTGCTGACATTTCCTGCGTTTTTAAAATTAATGTTTGTGATTTCTGTGCTTTTTAGATGTAATTTTCGAAATTCTAATGGTTGAATGCGGTTAAGATTATGATTTTGAAGTTAGAAATGTACTATAATTTTCATGCATTGTCGACAAAATTAAATTTTGCTTCAGCCATGAGTAGTATATGCGAGGATGCTTCAATAAGTATCAGGGCCGTAGGAACGTAATTATCATTAGGGGGGCACAACACAAAAAGGGCGCCATTAGAAAATAGTAGGTATAGAATCAACTAATTTATAAACAAATTTTTATT
>JAUYWV010116861.1:0-12057 GCA_032274565.1 Nematoplana nigrocapitula
TGCAGTGATGCTTCGCTAGCGCGCGGCCCCCCCCCCAATCGAAAATCCTGTACACGCCCTTGCTTCGGCAGTACATATACTAAAGTTGCAACGATACAGAGAAGAATAGCAAGGCTCCTGCGTAAAGATGACACGCAAATCGTGAAGCGTTCCATTTTTTTACATTTTGAACAATAGCTTTACAGCATTATTTAGTTTCATTGATAATAATGAGCAAAAGTACCATATTTAATACGTCTTAACAGTACGAATAAATACGTATATGTTTCTTTGGGCGGTGCATTTTTGCTTGATTTTGTTTGAGTGGCACCCTCGGCATCTTCGAGGAAGCTCTTCGTCACCAAACAGTCTCGTGCTGTGATTCTGGCAAAGTTGTTTGGACAGGGATAAAAGAAAAACGCGACGCAAAGAAGTACACAGTCGGGTATGTATCACTGGCGACAATGAAGGCATTCGGTCCGCAGATATCCATTATGTTGCAGAACACATGGAGAGGCCATGGACGAGAACCCGATTTCGTTGTGTATGATTTCAACATTTCGTCAGCTTAGTCGGCACCGATTTTTGAGTTGTTGTAATATTAAATTAATACAGGGGTTCTTTTTTCAGTTTCTAGTACGCGTCCATTTTTGTGCATGCTCGAAAGTAGGAAAACAGTTTTGCTTCGCTTTGCCTTGTAGTCAAGTACTGTCGTCGTCTCTGAGTAGAAAAAAATACTTTCGTGCAAAGCAGTCGTTTTGCAGACATCGCTCAATTCTTTTAGAATTTCCTTCCTGTTTGATCTGAGGGTTCCCACAAGCGTATTGTATTGCTGGTGCAGGTTTTTGGCAAGTGCATTACTCGTGAAGAAGTTGTCTGATGTAACATTGCTTGTTAATTTCAAAACAGTGTGTTCTCCAAGACCAACTTCGACACGATCTGGATCCCTTCCGTCGTAAGGATAGCCATCCAACACGTAGAAAGTTAAAGAATTGCAACAGAGCCAGAATTTTATCCCGAATTCACCTGGTTTCGTAGCATTTATTGCATAAATGCACACTTTGCCTTGCAGCTCAGCAACTGTTCATCAACAGTAAAGCAGTAGTGGGGTCGATATGATTTTGAGCAATTTGACATAACACGGTCCCATACTATTCTTATTAGACAGAAACGATCCTGTTGACGCTGTTGTCTTCTATTGTTTTCATCGTCAAAACGAATGAAACACATATATAATATCCTGGAAACGGTTTCGACTCATAGTCTCTTTGAATATGGAGCGTCCGGTTTTCCCACTCCAGAAGCTGAATGCCGGCTCATTGCGTCCTTTAGTAACTCCTCGAGAAATGCATAAACCAAAGAATATTTTTGGACGCGAATTCGATCTCTCTTTAATAGACAATACCTAAGTAAAGTGGACAACAACACATAAAAAATTAGTTACCGGTCATTTGACCGCCTTGGTAGTTCTAGGTATATGTCGCCATTACGACCGTGCCATGGTAGACACGGAAAAGTTATTACCATATAGTATACATATGAGTTAGTTAGGAAGCTACTGTGAAGGAGAAGTTCATATCATTTTATTTTACAATACAGCCACAAATATAAATTGATCTACCGGTCAATTGACCGGCATGGGAGTTCTGGTGCTAAAAGCAATGTTCACAATATTTTCCACCCTCTGAGGAGTCTCCTCTCACCGGTTTTTGTCTCGGGATGGGTCAGAGTGCAGTTAGCAAGAACGGAAAAAAGAAGAAAATCTCAAATTTATTTTTACTCAAATTTGTGTAAACTGTACTTTTTTAAATAAATTCACATATGCTAAGTATATCTATCAACCGCACTCGTACTGTTGTAATATCTTTTGTTAAATCATTAATAAACGTTTATTACTACTATTAAATACTACTACATCTATTTGGAAAAGATTGATTTTCAATCAACTGTTTCACGTAGGCTCACCTTTTATGTAGGAGACACGGGGCAGGCTTGCTCGGACACCGGAGCTCTGTGTTGTCATGGTGAGCACGGTGAGCAGACCCAGACTGATTCTGGCCGGCACCGAGTGAATATCAATCCAGAATGCGACCCAACTCAGCACGACAATGAGAATGGACGGCACGTAGGTCTGGATCAGGTAGAATCCGACCTCACGGTAGATAACAAATTCCGCGTAGACGCATGTGTAGTTGCCTGCACAGAGAACATCAACGTCATGGTAATGAGTATGACGTCAAGTTAGTGATTTGAAACAAAATTACATTATTAATATCTATATTATCGGACGTCATTTTAGTGAAAGGGATATAATATTCATAAAAACATGATATTCGATTTATTTTCTATCGAGCAATGCACTTCACCTCAACAAATATATCGTCACACAGTATGTTGTTCATTCCAGTTCAAATGTATATCAAGTTTTATGTCATAGTAATTAAAAACGACGTAGAAAAATAGATTACTAACAATTTTCATACCAAATCTGATAGCAAAGAAAATTAAATATAAATATATGTATTAGATTTCAGCGTTCTGAGTTACATTTTTGCAAATCCATGATTATTATCACTTGGAGTAACCTCAGAGAAGAAACTTGGTTTTATGAAGTTGAGATATTAAGGATTGGCTGCTCCTACATTCAAAAAGTCTTTCAGATAACAATCTATTTCTTTACTTTTTTCAGTAAGTCTACATGGTTTTACTTTGAATGAAACTAGGCAATAAAATATGTTTTTACCATTACTAGTTTGTGTAGGCAATAACTTTTACTTTCTATAGAAGGTTTATCGTTATACCAATCAAATGCATAAATTAAATAAAAATATATTTGAAAATTAAAAATTGCAATGCGTAATTTCATGATTTTTATGATCTTATCCAGAGAGATATGCTAAATTCAAGGACCCTTAGTTTGAGTCTTAGAATGAGAATTCTGAATTGTTACATCGTTGCCACATTAATATATACGCATCCGATTCATTGACGCTATAACTAAAGAGATGATTGATAAGATCAAAGCTTTCGAAATGTGGATGTATACAGAAGAAAGTTTAGACTCTCTTATAAAGATAGGAAAACTAATGAAGAAGTGTTGTTAAGAATAGCGGGAGGTGACAGATCTCTATGGAAGACAGTGATGAAAAAGAAGATTGAGCATTTTGGACATGGCATCAGAGAAAACGGGAAGCAGAGACAGTTGCTAGAAGGAAAAATCCATGGCAAGAAGGGACGAGGACGGCAGAGAAGAACATGGGCCAAGAAAGTAACGGAGTGAATGAGTGTCACATACAAGGAAGCTGTACGGGTGGCGCAGAACCAAAGGGAGTGGCGATCCATGGCAGTCAACCTGCTGGGAAGAAGATGACACCCAAAGAAGAAGAAGAAGAAGTTCGGGTATCCCAATATACAACTGCAACATACAATATTTATATGTACAGTATCAGGCCGAAAAATCTCACATGATCAAGGCCAGTGATGTAAGGCAATAGTGAAGTTACGCAGTAGGTAGCGATGTTTCCATAGAGCAAATCTCTTACTATTTTATTTAATGTTTCATGGTCCTGATCTCCATAAAATTTAGAAATATAGACTTAAACGTGTATCGCGAATTATAGCTATTGTTAGGATACATTGTAATATCATTTTCAAGCCCAAATAATGACAAACTCTATCCCTGTCCTTCAAACATTACCAATATTTTTTAATAAAATTTTCCCCCGCCTTTTTTTGACCGGTAAAATATAGGAGGTTTTCTGCCAAACCTATAGCTCCCTTGAGACAGAAAATCACTCATATAAATTGGATAACTCTTTTAATATCTAGAACGACCACTAAAAAGTCAAACTGAGTTTGAGAACAAAAGTCATGTACTGTACTTTGGGAAATTCTCCAATCGGGTTGGCGCCGAATGAGTCACTAGCGCACGCTAAAAAACCACAGATTCCATCGGATAACACAATTTGATCCAGTCAATGCAGTCAATGATGTAGTCAATTATTTTAACATTTTCGCCAGTTGTCAGTGATGGAGGGATATATCAGGCAGCCAATATGATATTCTTGTTTAATAACAACCAGACACAGTTGACGGAAGACGGTTTATTGCACGGTCCAGGAGGTAAGACGACAGTGTCTCGTTTGAAGTCCAGACTGCGACGCCTCCATCTCTTCTAACCGGACGATCATCGCGGTAGCAGTCGTAGCCAGGAATGTCGAAAAGAGAGACGACGTCCATGTCCGGGGCGAACCAGGTTTCAGTCACAATTACACCAGCTGGTCTCAATTTAGATATAGTGACACAGAATTCGTCGAATTTATGAAACAATGAACGAGCGTTAGTTAGTAACAAGGAAGGGGGGGCATATTACAGACTGCATCTGGCACTATATATATATACAACCGTGTTACTAAAGCATAGCCGGGGGTTACCAATAGGGCAAGATGTCTTCGTGCAGCGGTTCGTTATATTCGTAGATAGCAGACGACGTATAGTATTAGTGCTTTTTGAGACGATGCAAAAAAGCTCTATGTACGCTATCTTTTCAAATATTGCTTTTAAATTGCTGATTGACTTGATGAATAATTAACCGACCCATAATAATAATCACTTGTATGTCGGTTAAATTGTTAATTTATATGTTTTTAGTTTAATTTTCCAATTTCAGGACCAGAATGCGCACATCTACTCTCTGCAGTGTCCTCCTATTTCTACTCGCTTCGTTGATATCTGCCCAAGATGCCGACGAGAGCGCCTACAACGACATGCTATTGCACCGACTAGAAGACGGACGAGGCGAAAACCGCTTCCAATTTCTTCGCGCCATCAGAGATGGCAAAAGACCCAGTTTCAATCCATCTCCGTGGCGCCGGAAAAGGAGAAGTGTCGATAATTTACACCAAGAGCTCAAAAATTAAATTACACACAGGCGGTGATTGGTCTAATAGACATTATGACATTGCAACAACCACTACCTTGTGCGTCCCTGTCTAATAAGAAATTGATTCATTATACAGTGTTTTGTTACATTATGTAAATTTCCAGGAAATTATATTTGGTTACTCCTGAAGGAAACATATAATTATATTCTATCTATCTATGTAATTATTGTTCTTTTAGTTGGCATAAACCCACGGGATTATGGGGAAGCAACTTTGATATTGTTTATACTTGAAGGATGTGGCAGCGGATAGCTCTTCGTTATCAACTGAGCGTCAGCCATCGTCACTGAGATTTCGACACTTGAGGCTCGGTAGCCCTCGGGCGGTGGGTTAACAACAGGCCAAACTGTCTCGTTGAGACACTCTATCTTCTTGTTCGCAGCCTATGCATTCCTCTGCAGATTGCCATGTATATAGTCATGCATATGTATATACAGGGTGTAACTATAGAGATCTACATAATATTTATTCTAGGGCGCAATTACAATCTTTTTAGATAGTATGGGTATAAAGATCCTCTACATATTTTCTTTATTTAATAATTATTGCTTCTTTCTAGACCTGTATCAAGTAGAGTTGACTGTGTGTGTGTGTGTGTGTGTGTGTGTGGGCATCAATTTCGAACGGTTGATCCCAGAGCAAAACTAAGGGCAGATTTGGAATCAGCGGGTTCCTTCAGAGGTTTTACCTGGTTTTAAATACATTTTTAAAGTTTTTCTTCCTATTATAAAATAATTAATGAAAATTAAAAATGCATTAGTGATCTACAGTAGTTGTTTTTCAAAATGTTTAGAAATGCTATTACTAATTAATTATCGGTAGCGAGTAGTATAGTTTGATGCATCATTGTTTTCCACCCGTAGAACGCGGGTAGGGGATCAAAGCAGATTAATTTGCGAAATTAATTATCAGCCAAGAAGCTTTCATTTCCTCCCGGGCAACGCCGGGTTTGCCAGCTATAGTGATTATATATTTATTAAGACAAAGACATTCGATATTGAAGAAAAACATTAATCATTATTTTCAAACAACACAATTATGAATGAAAAACAAGAAATATAATTGTTGACAAATTTCAAAGCAAATATGGAACCACACAGCATCCACAGCAATAAAAACGAAAATTTTAGAAAACTACTTACATTAAACAGAGGGGTCCTTTCACTTCCTTCTATTGGCCTCTTCCATCAAAGGGTCCCTTTTATAGGTACATATATGGGTCCCTTTATTAGGTGCTATATATGGGCGATTTCAACAGAGGGCCCCATTCCTAGGTACTATATGACTTTCGTTTAACAGACGGCCCTCTGAAAACATTGTCGGATAACAGCTCTCAATGTTGCTGCATAGAAAAGTATCTTGCAGTGCTGATCGGGCCCTTCTCCAAAAGAGGATCCTTCGTTACCTATACTGTGAGAGCAGACCCTCTGTCGCCCCCTCCCGGTTGCTACGCCCCCCCCCCCGTATTTTTTAATAATAGGTCTATCTTACCAACAATACAACTTGCAACTGTAAAAACTATTCGACAAGCAACTCAACACTGCCACTGACAATAAAATTTACACAAAATTTTCACAAAAAATAAATGTATTGTAGAGGTTAAATAAAAATATATCGTGTCACTATTTGTTAGCATGAATGTCAACAGTCTTATTTCGATGGTTAAGAAAACATCAGAAAATTTAATGAAAAGGAGCAGGTAGACAAGTTATATTGTTTAAAATTGATTTTTACAATTAATAAAGGGAATTCACAAATGTAGAATATTTTACCAAATTGTCTTTATTTCAAAAGTGGTGTCAAAAATATTGTTCCAAGAAAAGATTTACCGAAGATGATCAAATATACTGTAGCTTGTAGATGCAATCTTTGTTGCGTTGTTCGCACGCTATATTCATATAACGAAATTTGAAACACAGACAGTCAACGTCATTAAAGACTATTTATAGATTCGCAAAAGCTACATATAAAATATAATTTATTTTGGAATTTCAATAACAATACCGCTATTACGAGATGAAAGAAAAATCCACAAATAAAAGTCTTAAGCAAAATTTTTATTAAGACTTTTATTTGTGTATTTTTCTTTCATAATTTATTTTGTTTCTGTATCAATACATTACATGCACATTCAGTCAGTCAGTCAGTGAGTGCAGTCTCCATCATCTCGGAGTTTGGCTACCATAGATCGCCAGCTCTTCCGATCTTCTGCTTTCCTTGCACATTCTGGATTTGTTGAAGAAAATTACGAAATGCTATATCCACATAGTATTTGCCTTGAAGCAAGTAGAAATCTTCAGTCGTAGGGACATATGAGCTTGGGGACCCAAGGGGCTCGGGCTTCCAGTTTTTGACAAGAGATGGTCTAAGTATATCTTTGAACCCACCAAACTACAACTATTAACTGAATCAAAGCATCTTATATAAGTACTCTTTTATATGAAACACCCGGTAGCTTTATAATAACCCCCAACACAAATCATAACCTATATATGTATATTAACAAGACTCAAGAATTACCAGAATTTACAACCAAACTTAGCTACTAAGTGTCGACGTCTGTTTCGATTCGTATCAAAGAATCGAATTAAAACTGACTGTTGTCATATTGGGATTAACAAAATTCGTACGATGCTAAAAAGCAGAGCATCATTCCGGGGACATTTACTTCCCACTCGTTCAGAAAAAGTTCCAGCAATTCTAAACGAACAATGCCATCATTTGATCTTCAACAGCATGGGCGATGGAAGAGTAATACAGTAGCGAAAAATATCGATACCAAGAAAATTATATAAAGCAACTTGATTAAAGATTTGTCTATACCACTCAAAATCACAAGAGTGGAGTTTTTAACAACTGCTATTTTACAAATTGTGGTGTTCATATTGTTCACAAGTAGCTTGTGAGATTCCCTAATTGGTGTAAATTAACTATTACGTTTATAATTATTAAATAAATTAGCGTGACTTACAGTAGCTATACAGTAGTTCATTATCCCTATTTCAAATTCAAAAGGTGTGAGTGAAAAGAATCGATTCACTGATACGGCTATCCAAGTGGCGAAAATATGCATTGTGTTAGTAGAAATTCACATTTGTGGAGAAACAATATTTTACTATACCGGCATATCAACTGACATGAAATAACTGGTGTACGGCAAACTTTCTGAGAATTTGTTTCATAAATACTGTTTTTTAAAAGCGTGATTGCGGGCAATTCAAAGTAGGAAATAGTTAGGGCTGGTACATCATAACTTCCATTTCTCAATTAAAGCAATGATTACTCTTTATCAGATAGATCTGTTTTATAGCGATCATCAAATGAACAATTTGCTGGAAATACGTGGAACCCAGTGAGCTCAAAATTTGACAATAATTCAAGCTGTCATGACCTCCAAAAAATAGCTTGCCATAATAAACGCTGTCGTCTAGAAATGCAATTTTGTTTTCTAAATAGATTTTTACTTTGCGTTCATTAACATAGTAATCCAAAAAAATCTCCAGGCAATGGTACTTCCGATGTATAATTAATTAGGGTTGCTTATAACTGCTGCGCGCTATAGAGATTTCAATTTGAGTCTCCGTGTCTCTGTACGTTATATAGATCAATCCGATGGTATGAGTCCATCAGCAACAAACGATGGGATTGTTCTGGACTTTTTTTTACACCGTTTTGACCGTATTCTCAAAAATTGTATAGCAATCTGCTTAATTCATTAAATGGCTTTAAACATGCAGTCAAAGAAGCTACTGTTCGCATTGATTTAAAAAATGGAATGTGGTAAAATACTCATAGGGTATATAATATATAGAGGTTCATCCCCAAGGTGGTTGCTAGGTTTTATACGGTAATCTTTTGAGAAAATTGAAATTATAAACAATTTATTTCTACAAGTAAACAATATTAAAGTGCTAACAAATTTGAATATTATCACGGAATTATATATTATTCTTTGAATCTTTGAATCTTTGAATCTTTATTGAAAAATACAACATGAATAGTAATCAAAAAGAGCAATAGATAATATACGAGCAATTACGTGATAAACACGTAGAACGCGTTTATTGAAGGGTGGCGGCATACTAATTGGATGCTTTTTTACGTGTCATTTATTTGTGATGGGAAAAGGTGAAATAAGGTTGCCATTTTCCATCGATTTTATCTCTCTTTTCATTTATTTTCTCTTTAACTCATTCACTCTCATTCCATCTTTTTATCTATATGTTAGTTGTAGGTGTTCCTTCCCTCGCAACGCCCTCATTTTTGGTTGCTTAGGGTGTGACGTCACTTGTCAGCCTGTATAGCGCGTTAAAATTCCGCGACGTCATCCAATCATACTGTTTTGTTTCATGAATTCATGGAATTCCCTCAGTCTCACGGAATTCCTTTGGTTAAATTATTATTCGAAAAACACACATATGCTACTCATTTCGAGTAGTCAAAAAGTAGTACATTCGTACACTAGTATTTTATGAATTACTAATAGCTTAAAAAGCATGCTGATTTTTTACACTATGTAAGATAAAAATAATTTTGAGCAGAAAAGAATAACGATCGACGTTGTTATGAACATTTATTACAACCTGTTTCGCCTATACCCGTAGGCATTATCAAGAAAATTCAAAAAGTGTGTATATCCAGAAAATACCTAATTTAAACAAACAAGAACACAGTAATTAGAACAGTTATTGTTGAAACAATGTCTCCACTCTCCCTGAACTGTAAGATAAAAATATATTTTTCAGTGTGTTAACAGGCTTCTGTTAGATTAATACATTTGATAATAGAAAAGACTCATTATCCGCCCGCAAATTAGAATGTATTTCAATGGAAAACAATCACAGCATTATTAGCTCACAATTGCGTGCGAATAATAAAAAAACAATTTAAAAATATAAATTACTAACTAACAATGTATGACAATAACACATTCTAACTTTAGCGCCATAATCGGTTTTTCCTGTATACTTCGACAGCCGAAGAAACTACTTCAGGGTGATAATTTTTCGTTTCTTTGAACGCTTCTGACAACCAGATCTGTAGTAGGCTCACGTATAGTTGTTCCTTGACGGATTGTGAACTTTTTGTTTCTTTTCTGAAGACATCCTCTTAGAGTATCTTGTAATTGAAGAGTCACTCTTTTGATTCGTCACCGCCTTAATATCGTCGTTACAGAAGTCCTTTTATTTTACCATGTAACCAAACACACTCTTGGACAATGATTCGTATAAGTTTTAGATAGTCCAGCCTCCATTTGAAATTCTTTTCACCATTTATTGTAGCGTATTTTTATCCAGAACTTCTTTCTCACAGTAGTAATTCTCACTATCCCATTTCGCGTTCACCTTAGGGAAAAGTGCCATATTTCCAGTCGGTAACCTTCTTTTGTATTCTTCTTCTGCAGCTACCGGACACTTTAATTTACAATCCATTTCGTACATTGCCACTTGTCGTATGTTCCTGTAGTCATTCGCTTTCACGTTTTTCTCTTGTTCTTCTTTCACAATTCTAACAAACTTTCTTCCGTCTGGTCCACTGCATACCTGCAGATCTTCTTTTAAGAGATTGCGAAAATATTCTCTGCCTCGGAACCCAAAATGATACAAAAGAAGAAAGAAGACTTCTTGTTGGAGACGTACAGAAGAAGATCTATCAAAATACTTATCTAGTATTTTCATATCCTGCACTTTCTTCACAACTACGCTTTCTTGACTTCAGGCATTTGCAACGCACTGCATTATACGTTTTCTCAAAAGTCTTAAAAGCATCATTGCCAATAATAGACACACCGGTTGTTTCCAAAATGTATCGGAGAATTGCTGCGCGCTTACAGACCAGCGTTCATAAAGAAAATGAACCACCATCTTCCTTCTTTTTCATTTCGGAAAACCAAAGTTGTAAATAATGGCATAAATAACGAGTAGTCATTTGTTCAATATTGTTCGGTAAATGACGGTCAAGTAAAAAGTTATTAAATTCGACCGAATACATTTTTGTTTGCTTAGCAGTTGAAGAATTGATAGCCTGATGTTCAATTTCTTTGATAGACAACTGGTCCTCATTAAGTTCGGGTAATTCGTCGTTAGTCTCCAAGAGGGCAACAAACGCATTGGGAAGGCCAGTAAATTGATTAATAAATACACTGTCGTCCAATTCAGGTAAAGAAAATTCATTCAAAAAGTTAATTTCATCCATTTCAAGCCGATACATGCTTGCAGGCATATTTTATCAAATATACTAATTTGAATTTTAAATACCAAATCAACAATAGCATTGTCTATACATTTTGCGGGCGAAAAATACAAATAAGCGGACGGCTAACGCCGCTAGAAGTCATCGCAGCTGCTATTTAAAATTCACTGGCGCACACATGGGGGGGGGGAGGCATTGGTGGCGGACGAACCCCTCCTTTTGGAATTTTTCGGCATTATGAAAAGTAAAGTATGACGCAATACTATAGTTACCCCACATTTGTATTAATAACCAAAAATTAAAAAAGAGATTATGGTAAAAATGCAAACAAATGTACACCCCTAAGGGTAGAGGGATAGTATGACGAAAAACAGAGCCATCAATCACTATGGACAAATATCTCAGCCTGTCAAAGACTTTCCGTCAAAGAAACAAGAACAAGACTGAAAACAAGACTTGGATGGAGACACCGAAGCAGAAAGGCACTGGAAGATTTAGGAACAGCCAACATCAACAGATTCGAAGAAAGAAGAAACAAAAATTGCACCAGCGACTATCTCCAACGGAACAATGACGATTACGCAGAGAACGAGCTAGCTTCGGGGAATTGCAGAACAACAAATAGGGAACATGGGATCTGATGTCAGGACTTTCACAGACGATTCAACGAGCGGAGAACAAGAATAGAGGCGGTGCGTGTATACATAGTCTATGACAATGAAACAGAAGTACACCAGGGGCCTGTTTCATAAAACCTTAAGAGCGGCTATTTACTGCTCTTAAATAAATTCTGTTTCGTAAAACTCCTGTAGCAGCTCTTAATTTTACGAGCTGTTAAATCTAGCAGTAAACCCCACGGAATTTTCCAAAAATGAACCAATAAGATAAGAGCTTTAGTCGGTGACGTCGTTTTAATCGATGGCTTTAAGAGCTCGTAAATTAC
>JAUYWV010116872.1:0-12056 GCA_032274565.1 Nematoplana nigrocapitula
CTGACTGAGGAGCTGTTGAGTCTTGATGAGAAGCAGATGAGGAGGCTGAGGCAAGCGAGTCTGACTGAGGTGCTGTTAAGTCTTTAGGGGAAGCAGATGAGGAGGCTGAGGCAAGTGGGCAATCACCTATAATATAAATAACAAATAATAAATACATCTACTCGAGTATATAGTTAATTTTTATATAATGTTAAATCAGCTTTTAGGTTCAATGAGTTGTATAGTATATTATTAGTTTTATGTATTATTGAGTATATAAATACCTATTGTATACATAGCTATAGATCTAGCATAGAGTATATACTACTAGTCTAAAGATTATTGTCTAACCCTGGTTCAAACCTCAGACAGGACAACTTTTTTTAAATTATTCAAAAAATTTAAAACTAGAAAAATACAATAAATACTAATTTTAGCTAAGTTTTATAATATAATTTTACATTTAGCTAAGAATGACATCCTTAAAATCTCGACTAAAGACGTCTCAATTCGTCTCAATACGTAACATTTTATTGTTTAGGTACATTCTTGTAAGTATAGATAATTGTCCAAAAAATACGATGCACATTATTAATATGAACTATATAGCCAAATCGATGGTTGACTATAGACCTATTTTTAGTGTATTATACAAATGTAGACTTGTATAACCAATATTCTTATATCTAATTAATCAATGATATGCGAGGTTCTTCTTATTGTATATATATATATATATATATATATATATATACTGTGTAATATAGTATTATATAGATGATACCGAAAAATAGTTGACTGCATATCAGCGGTCCCATAGCGTAGTGGTCTAGGTCGTTGTCTTAATTGCAGCAAGAGCAGGTTCGAAACTCCCAATGGGTATATATTTTTTTTTACTAGCTAGTTATATACTTAATATATATCGTATTAGATAAGCTATAAGTAGTGAATAAACTAGAAAACAGTATTAATATATAGGCTAATTTAATTTATTTATGTTCATTTAACACCCCCATTCTAAAACATATTTGAATTTTAAGAAATTTGAAGGTGTGCCATATCACATTTGTCGAATTGTGCTGGAATGACCCTATAATATACTAAATGTATAAAGAATAAAATAAATTTAAATATCATTACATACCTGTATAGTCTGTATCTCTTGGTTTCTTAGGTTTGGCAAATTCAAATAGTTTTAATTGGCGTTTCTGAGACATTTTATTTCTTTTTAAATTTTGTAATAAATATAAATAACAAAATAGTAAAACAAAACTTTTTTTGAAATTAATTTTTTTACAATGAGTTTGACCGATAATTTTAGAAATGACATATGTTGATAAATATATATTTATCAAAAAGTCATTATTAAAAAATGACATATTTATAAAAAAAGTCATTCTTTAGGGGTGTAAGTTTACTTTCTCAGGGGGGGGTCCGGACCCCCTGGACCCCCCCCCTGGTTGCGCCCCTGATTCACTATCCTCACAAGATCCCCATTGTTTAAGATCCTGGAAATTTTGGAGGCTATATGAATCAAGAGACTACCCTCCAATTTATGTGTACAAAAAACTTTTATAAATTACATTTTATTATTTAATTATTTTATGTTGATCAATTTTCCAGTCATGTACCAATCTTTTTATTTCATCAGTTTTCATTGAATAAAATAGAGTGTTTTAAATTAATGTTTCTTCGGGCTGCTTACCATCTAATTATCATTACAGTTAGTCAGTTTAATGGCATAGTACTATAAATATATATAGATAGGTATAGAAGTAACCAATAGCAATATCAATATTTAATATTTTAGTTTAAAATCCATGTTTCAAATCTATAGAATATTATAATTGTATCCAAAAATAATTAAATTTTCCATTTATTAATAATTCTAATAACTAATTTATAATTACTATTTAATATTATAGTAATCACTATCCAAATTTTTATATTTATTAACTTTATCATTTCAATAAATTATCAATCAATGATCCTAAATATTAGAAATTACTAACCTTATTAATCTCTTGTTAGTTTTTTACTACTAGTATTACGCAGGCTTATATATAAATAAATCATTTAATAGTAAAAATTTATATATATTTAATAATTATAAAACATTTATAAATAAAATTTGAATAAAAAGTATAATAGTAATTATATTATCATTTATAGTAGCTTTATTATCCTGTGATTAAATCAGTTATTAAGTAAAGTTAGGCAATAAATAGTTGCCATATAATATATCCTATTTACCATTTACATGCTATTTATGTTTATTAACTTGTGAATAACTAATATAGCTGCAGAATACAGTTATTATTATTATTATAGTTATAGAAGTCACAAAGAAATCCTAGTATTTAATTCCAGCCAATTACAAATAATAATATCTATTGCAATTGCTGACATATATGCTATATATTTTTATAAATAAATTTTAATAATCAAAACTAATGGAAATATTTTTCAGATATTAATTTAAAGAAATATGATACAATAATAATTATATTGAAAAGAAAACTGTTGGAAAGGTTAGCAGATATCTACAAGAATTTAATATGTTTTGTGAAAGTAAATGACTATTACTTGTAACTATATATCCTATCAAAATGAAAGTTTAACAACCTATTCAACTGAATTTTTCATTTTTTTGTTTTATGAAGAAATTGAAAATTCATACTTATTTAAACACACATCTATTAAATTGATTTAATATCATTTTAAAAGGTATAATAGCTAACGATATTTAAACTAACAACCTTAGCAGCAATATACTTCCACACTCTGCCTTTCCAAATTCTAAAAATGATATACACTTCGAGCAAGTTGATTAAGAGCAGAGCTTGTGATATTCTTTCCTTTAGATCTCGCAAACTAGTAGGTCAATTATTGTGTAAAAGTGCACCATGGATATTAGTTACCCTCAGAGACAAAAATCATTCAGTTCCAAGTCGGATATGATAGGCCATGTGTCAGAGAATTGCTGATAAGATAGACAAATTCCTCTTGTAAGCTGGTGAACAACACCAAGAGGTGTGACATGGAGCACCATCTTATTGAAAGATGAAGTCTTTTGGGTCATAACCATTATTTCTAAGGAACCTAATAAAATAATGATACATTCTACATAGGTTTCTTGACTCACAGAAGCCTGAAAAACAGGACAGACTGAATCTGAATTCTAAGTTTATGGCCACCCAAACCATAATCCCATATAAGAAAACTTCACATGAAGATAAGCTTGTACTTCTGTATAGATAGTCTACCTTTTCTGCATGTTAGTAGTTGTTCTTACTTCAGACAATGCCATCAAGAGTGAATTTCATCTTGCCTGAAAAGCAGATTAGGGTTAGACTTTTATCTTCATTTGCCTATCCATCAACTAGAAACTCTTCTGCCTGCATTGATCTACACACAAGATTAACACTGTATTTGTCCATTACAATCAATGCTAAATCTTGGAGTGAGCATTTCTTGCATTGATATCATCATTCAATGATCACATTATAAGCACATTCAACATTTGCAGCCTTGCCAAAAATTTTCCTCTTTTGTTTTCTAACATTGCCATCTACCACAGATTTTTGGTCCCAGCAGCTTCTTCAATAACTGATGGAAGATATTGGGCAGGCAACACTGTTTTTAGCAAGAATACATAGTGAATCTTTAATTCTGTTATAAAATATAAATTTAGACATTAAAAATTCTAATATGGTTGCATTGATAAGGACAAAATGAAATGAATGAAATATTTATTGTTCAACAAAAGACAAATACAGATACAAATGTGCACTTACATATTGCCTGTGGAGAACATATAACATACATTTGAATGATTTATAAAATAGTGAACTGGAAAATAATAACAAACTTCAAGTAAAAACTTTACAATAATAACTATGATCAACCTTTAAACGTTCATATTTGAAAAAGGAGTAGGGCCTTGAACAAACAATATCTTCATGTAAAGTATTGCAATAAGCTGTGACATGACAACTGAAAAAAGGAGATCTGCAATTGTAGTTACTGACAATGGGAGTTTCTATTTTAAGAGAATTACCACATAGATTAAATGGGTTACAATCAAAAGTGAAAAGTTGTTATCATTGATTAGACCATAAATAATATTATAACACATGCAAATGTTCAGGAAAATTCTTCTATATTCCAAAGAATTGAATTTAAGAATTGCAAGCCTAAATTTATAAATGGTAAAATTGTAAAATATTTTTTTAACTTTTCAATAATGCTGTGTGAAATTGTTGTTATGAATAAAGCACAACACACTCAATTGCTCAGCTGCTGTGCACCATATTTTTTGGCATGTTCAACTGCAGGCTCTGCCTTTAGCCTATAGCGCAGCACCATAGTCTTGTTACTTGTGTTCAATGCCAGAGTGAGAGAGAAAATCAATAGATCAGCTTGGCTGAGTGTGGCAGCCTGTCTGAGTGAGTATTGCAATGGATCCAGTATAGGTGGAGCATGTTACCTGCACATTTTGCAATTTTGCCTGCGGCTGCATATAAGATAATTCACCAAAAATATTTGCATGTGCAGTTTGAATCAGAAGGACAGTTCCCTGCGTTATGCTTGCGTATGTCTATGAAATATTCCTATTGCCTGGGCTATGTTTTACATTTGGACCAAGTAATGTAATCAAACTATTCTTGCATGCAGAATTGAAATGGTTAGTGCACCGAATGGTCCGAAAACGTTCCGTCATGAGAACAAAATTGAATCCTACAATGGCAGTCATTATCTGCCTAAATGAGGACATTGGCCGTGTGAATCGGAAATGAACTGGACTTTTTAAGATACTTGTATGTGTAAAACGAAATCTAAAGTACAGTGATCTGTAGACTGTAGAACTATAACAATCTTCCAACAGCAGGGCTGGGGTTAAATCCGTTCTATTTATGACATAGAACCACCTGCATACAGTATTATGTATTAATATTCTGCTTATTACTCAGCACTTCCGTTGTCTGGTAAGTATATTTTTATTTCTGGCTGCGTATATTATTACTAATTCTTTTTTGCCTGCGTCAACTCAACCATATTCTTCTTTCTGCCTGCTGTAAAATATTACTTATGAGATTTGCCTGCGGTAAAATATTACTTAATTGAGATTTGTCTGTGGTAAAATATTACTTATATTAGATTTGCCTGCGGTAAAATATTACTTATGAGATTTGCCTGCACTGGTAAAATATTACTTATATAAGATTTGCCTGCGCTGTATTCAACGATTTGCCTGCAAGAGTACCGCTGTTTTTTTTTATCCATTGCAATAGGATGAGTGAGTGAATTCAGTCATGCTGTCTTGCACTCTCTCTCTCTCTCTCTCAGCAAACTGACCAAACATAAAATGTGTTCTAGCATTATGCAACTGACCAAGCCAGGAATCATGTAGCTTGCCTAATTTTTAATAATTTTAATGTAACATGACCAAACAGGTGTACAATATTCAAGAAGAGGCCTAAAATAAGTACTGTAAGTACGAGTAAAGAGATTGATATCACATGCACAAAAAAATTCAAAATACAGTAAGATAGGAGTAAGAGTAGGCTAGTTTGGATAATCCATGTATAGCTTAACAGCACAAGTAGGCTTGATGCAGGAAGTATTGTAATTAATGTAGACAACGAATAACAGTGGACCCAACATGGACCCTGGGGAAGACAGCTGATCACAATGGAGGAAATGAAAGTGTGTCTCCCATAATTGTTTGTTGAGATCAGCCAGAAATGAAGCAGATAATCCAATTATAGATTTCATATCCAATACCATAAACTTTTAATTTGATTAGTAGTTTGCTGTGACATACAGTGTTGAATTCCTTTGTGTAGTCAATGTAGAGGATGTCAGTTCTCAAACATTTATTCAGAGCAATAGTCCAATCATTTGTGTATTGGATATAAGATGTCAAAGTTTCATTTCAATAGGATACATAATTAATAATCGAGTTATAGACATTTATTTACTTTGAAAAAAATATATAACACCCTGTACTATGTCCAAATCACTCCTCCCAGCAGCATCAAACAACTTATCACCCTTTAGAGAGACATTAGGCCAAAAGTGAAGAAATAGTATCCTGTATAGTAAAAGTCAGCCAATTTGAAGGGAGGAGGACAAATAATGCTAAACTGGACTGTATAATGAGGCCACGATCAACCTACTCCCAAAGTGTGCAGAAGGGAGGTAAACTATTTTTGAAAATGACTTAATGATCCCAAATAATTATTTGGTATTATTTCATGAGTTTAATTGAGAATAAAGTGCATGGTCTGCTTCATCCATAAATGCATGAAGTGCCTTTCATAAAAAAGGCTTAGGGGCTCTCACTCCGCTGAAAGAGGCTTTATAATGGTCTTCAAAAGGGGCCCACCCTCTCACAATGTTTTGGGCCCTTAACAAGGGATTTCTAGGGCTTATCATCTATCAAATTTTCTAGGTATCATTTCGAGTATACAATTCGTAAAATGCAGTTGATTTTAAATTTATTTGGTTTTGGTTTGGTCAGTTCTCTGGCGAGGAATTTATGCCAGATGCTAAAATTGTAACGAGTATTGTATCACCCATTGACAGGTATCGTCTACTGTACAATTTTAACATAAACACATCTGTATACATTTTTTTCATTTATTGGTACTCTGAAGTATTATAAATATTTTGTATTGAGATATTTTACCATTAAAATTCCTTATGAAGTAGCAAGAGACATGTTTTCTACACTTACTTGTTTTCTTAAAATATGGCTGTTCGGTTGATCGTTGATGGGTCCTTGTTCAAATTGGTGCCCCCCCCTTTCAAATGACCTGACGACGGGCCTGAAAGTGTTGCTTCATTAAAATAGATTTTTGCCAAATTGTAAAGCTTATTTGTTTTATTTTATTCGGCAAAAGTGGTTTCAATAATAATTTAGAACATTTAGAATCATTTGCACAACGCTATACAACATATTTCATTTCTTTAGTCTATTTCGAAGAACATTTCCAGCATTTTACTCTGAATTTCATAAGTTTGCCATATATAAGTGGAACATGAATTAGACAATAAAAATAAACTCTTATAAAAATCTGTTCAGACACTACCAATTATCATTATTTGATATAGAGTTAATGTGTTCTAATTGAAGTTATAATAATATCACAGGTCCAGACATCACATACTAATCATGTAATTTTTGTTTGTTTTTTAGAAATTTGGCTGATATGGATGTGTTTTCAAAATCAGACCCATGTATGTATATCTGCAAAATAAGAATTTAACTATTTAGAAGCATTTCAAGTATTTTTGAATACTAATCATTTTTTTGTTCTTACCATGTACTGTATATGCGATCATATACTGCTAAATTCATAAATTAAATGTACCGAATACAACAAGATTTTTGTGCATTCTGCTATTATTATTTTCAGCTATCTTATAGATTATTCTCATAATTACTACTTTGATTTCATTTTAAACCCTTAACTAATTGGGGTTTGATATTATTTTTATTTTATAAAAACCTTTTTTCAGTGTGTGTTGTTTATGAAAGAGATTCAGCATCGACTAATTGGATGGAAATTGGCAGAACAGAAATAATCTGGAATAATTTAAATCCAGAATTTGCAAAAAAGTTCGTACTGGAGTTTCATTTTGAAGAGTTGCAAAAAATGAAGTTTGAAGTGTAAGCCATACAAAGATGTTATCTGATTATCCTCAGTTTTAATTTATATAGTTTCCAATAATATTTTAGATATGATGTCGACTCAAAGAGTCCTGATTTGAAGGAACATGTGCGTATTTTGGTTTGTTTTTGGGTTTCACTATCAAGCGTAATCTATGTATTAGAAAAAACAAAGGCAAAACTGGCAATCATTCAGTCAATTTTATGTTTATTTTAAGCTTTCGGTTATGCAATAACCATCGTCAGGCTAAAAATGTAAACACATAATATTTAAAAACAAATTTCAAAATAAACCAACAACTAACACATGAATGTACCTTTTCCTACTTTACTATCCCTTTTTCTTGGCTTTCCTTCATTATCACTGGCTAAAAGGTTTAAACGGATTGCACACAAAGCGGGCAAGGATATTCGGATTGCTTACACTACCATGAAGGTGGGATCTTATTTCAATAACAAAGCCAACCCCGAAGATGGTCAAGGCCAACGTGGTGTAAAAATTTACCTGTCAGAGAGATTCTGATACGAGGACGCCACCTGGGCCAAAGAATGGCTGAACATTGCCGTGGACGAAGTGAAATCCAGACTCACCTCGTGGATTGTGTGGAGTACCGTGAGGAATTTGACGATTGCTTTACCATCCTGGAGTGTTGCAGTTTTGAGTTTGAGATGGCGGTTAAGGAGGCCATTGCCATTAAGAACTTTAGTCGCTCATTAAATAAAACTATCAAATTATGATACTTTTTATTTTTTAAATATTTTCCCGTGAACATTTCCCCTGCAGTTTTTTAGTTGTTTAAATTTAGTTATTTACAGGGTTGCCACACAATTCGGGAATTCGGAAAAACTACTTAAATTTGACAATCGACAATCCCGACCGGGAATAGTCCTTAAAATGGCTTCAACAGCAGAAATCCAGCAGAAATACTAATAATATTAGTAAAGTAAAGTAACAGCAATAGAGAAATAATTAAGTACTTTTTTCGGCAATTATTAGTATATATATTAGTAATATATTGCTTTCATATATTTCTTTAGGTAAATGCATCTAATTTATTAAATGTCAAAAATTTGTCCCCAGGACTTCGTGACTTATAAGTCACGAAGTTCTCATATTGTCCCTCTTTTCTATCTTTGCAGTTTGGCATGTCTATATCCAACTGACGCCCACCCAACGGGGCCCCAAATGCGTGCGTCAACTGCCAGTTGAATTTCGGCACTAGCGACTTCCTGGCGTCTTTATCTTGTTTGATTGTTAAGAACTCTCTATTCTCTAATCTATATGTCTGTAATAACAATATTAAATTGTCAATTTCATGCTGCAGAAATCACGTCAGCCGCAGATCTGTCAAAGATTAACTTTGAAGACAGTGCGTTGTTTCTTGATGGCAGTAGAATAGATGTTGGATTCATCGCAGCCAAGTCAGTGAGCCAAGCCAAGCCCAGGGAGGTCCTCGAATTTCGGATGGAGTTTCGGGGGTTCGTTTTCAAGATTTTGGAGCGATTAATTGAAAAGTCGCCAAAGTCGCTCTTGTTTGTTATTTGCGCTGTCTTGATCCTAACTATTTCTTCAGACACAACACAGGGGCTGTAAAAATGTTCCAAAATGTTTTACTGCATCTGGAAGCCAAACGTCAAGTAGAAGACAAAGATTGCGATAACCTACTTTCTGAATTCAGAGTGGCGCAGTCAACAATACATGACACCTCATTTGATCGAGAAACAGAAAGAATTCATGTTTTCTGGCACTCTCGCGTCTTGCTGACAGAAAATATCTTTCACATTTGTGGCCAGTTGTGCAACAGCTGTGCATTCTATCTCATGGACAGCCCACGGTCGAAAGATTTTTTTCTACCAATAAAGAAATTCTCACTGAAAATATGAATGCGCCAACGCTCAAAACTATCAGAACGATATGCGATCACTTGAATCATGTAATTGCAATTTATATTTTTGTTACGTACATTCTAATCTTGACTTACTATATGTATATATTTTTCTTTCCTGTTTAGGTTGGTGGAATTAACAAGGTCAACATCAATCAGAGGTTCCTTCAGTCCACTTCAGCTGCATGCACACGTTACGGTACTCATCTCCAGGCTGTGAAAAAAAACAAGGCGGCACAGGAGACTTCCAGAGAGAGAAAGAGAAAAGAAGAAGAGATTGTGAACATCGAGTCACATTGCGCGAACATCCCGACTGGCAGATGGACTTCTAAATGAAGCAGACAGTATTGCTGAAGCAGCGGAAAAGTCAAAGAATCCTCTAACACTGATACCAAAATCAAACGCGCTGTGAAAGGAAGGACGAATAAAAAGACTATTTGTGTACATTAAAGGAAAAATTATCCAAATGTGAAAAAGCACTTTCACACTGTTAAAATATTCGTCCTTCATTTCGCAGTGTATGATTATTTGCGATTTTTTCTTTATATAAACTCCTACAGACACTTATAAAGTGGAGCATATTATTTAAATGTATTGTTATCCACTATTATTATAATCACATTTTTTACAAAATATTATAACTGTCGTGCTAATTATTTGAGGTGGAAAATGTCTGCGAAAAAGTAGTTGCTCCAACATAATACTTTGGCGGTGATGTGTTATTATGTTTTACACACCTTCAGTTATATGTGTGGATTATATAGTCATTTGACATTGCTTTCATATTATATACATTTTTGGTACTGCAGCAGAATATATTCAATATCGCTTGTAATGAAACCTGTAGACATGATATAAAGTATTCTGTAATTTTATTCTAAAAATTTTTTAATAAGAATTATGTAGAAATCGTTATTGCGAACAATCATTATAGCGTACTACTTTTTTCAGTCCATAGCAGTTCGCTATAACGGTATTTGACTGTATTGGATTCTAATTATTTGCTCGTGTTATCAGTGTATTATCTTACATTATTGTATATTACTTTAAAAATATATTGTATTTTCACTATAGTATTGTCATGCGAAGTTGATTGTATTTTCGGATATTAAATTTAGTATATCGTTCAATTTCTGTTTTATTTTATTAAAACATTATTGATGGGTATCATTTATAGGACAAACAATATATATTATGTGTAATTTTTTAACAGATTTATTCTTTAATTATTTTCGGGCTACCGAGGAAGTTTTTAAAAAGTCCTTAAAAATCCGGGAAAATGGTGTTACTATAAGTGTGGCAACCCTGTATTTGGTAAATTAGCGCAAGTTTGAAATTATCAGCGGTTTTCTATCATTGAACTTTTTCTCCCCATTTGGATCTAAGTAAAGGTACATTCGTGTGTTAATGTGTTGGTTTATTTTGTAATTTGTTTTTTAATATTATTTGTTACACTTTCAGCATGACGATGGTTATTGCATAACTGAAACGACGCTTAAAATAAAAACAAAATTGAATGAATAATTGCCAATTTTCTTTTGTTTTTTTCTTTTTATCTTTCGATTGCGAAAAGTTTCATTGCCATCATTATTTCATCTTTGGATTAACTTCTGATTTTGTTGAAATTATCGATAATCCATATTATGACAGCATTCCGTTTGAAGTATAGTTTTATTCAATAATTTGACAACCCGTTTTTTATATATTTATCTTCATATTTCTTTCCGAATTTCACTGTTTATCTGTGTTACTTGTCGTTTACAAAACTTTTCTGCTAATTCTGAGGATATAATTATTAATTTAACTATATTAAATTGTACTTTATGCAGTGTCGCAATAGATTATTAATATGATGATGTTAATGTGCGCAACAATTTGTTTCAATTTACAACTTTTTATTTCAGGATTTTTTGGGCAGTTGTGAAACCACTGTGGGAGAAATGGTTTCTTCTGTACACCTTGAAAAGAGGCTTTTGTAAGATAACTGATTTTCTTTGTTATTCTTAAGCTTCTTTGATGTTGTGCAAAGCACAATCTGTAAAAATATTTTATTGGGAGCAACACATTTGTACTAACGTAAGCAAAATTGTTTGATTTTATAATTGGTAAACAACTTAATTGTAATATTAAGAATGTTAAATTAAATAGCAAGTGACGTATAGGTTTTTCTGCGGATCAAATAATTTTATGATATAGGCTGTCCCATAAAAAATGCGTTTTTAGTTCCAAAATATTTATGATATATTTGAGTGCAATATGAGTAACCATAAAAACTGTACAAATTTTATTTTGAACAAGGACAAAAGTTTATATCATTCTCAAAAATGTTGTGGAGATCGACAATCATTTCCTCCAAAGCCTTCCTCATTCGATAACTGGTAAACTGAGTCATTTACTCATCTAAAAATGTAACAACATCTTCTTTGTCAGCAAAATTACCGGTGCGGAGTGATTCCAATCTTGCAAAAAAGACAAAAGGAAAACGACACGTACACAACCCATATAATACAAAA
>JAUYWV010116883.1:0-12055 GCA_032274565.1 Nematoplana nigrocapitula
CACCTTATCTCCGCATCCATTGTGCTGTTGGGTGATTGATTTAGAAGTCACAGTAACGTCTGCTATTTGTGCCTGCCTAGCAAGAGATGTATTTTGAAGAATCGACGATTATTCTGACATCAGTAGGTGGATTGTAAACAGTTTATGACGAACTAGATCTTCATTGATATCTGCACCAGTATCTTCGACTTGTTGTGAAGTTCTACTGAGTGCTGCTGGAGGCTTTTCGAGTAAAAAAACTTTGAATCCGGAGCATCGACTATGGTCAATCCTGTTCTATTCGTATAGGAACAGCTGATCCTCCGTTCAGTTACATGGTTTCCAAATTGATGATATTTGCGTTCTCCAGGTTTACTTCGAGGGTTTCGAACAATTGTTATAAAATTTAAAATTTAAAATGATGTCATATCAGTTTCATCTCTATATATAGATAACCATAATTTTGTAAAAGTTAGACGAAATGGATTCTTTTCTATCTGATTTGTTAAATGACGGCATTGATCATATCCAAGAACCTCTTGTTTTGTTTGATTTAGACCAACAGTTACCACAGAGGCACAGCGACCCAATATCGGCAACAGATTTAAATCGCAGCATTTAAAATCAAGTACCAGCTAACACTAAGCATCATGCAAAATTGGCAAAAATACGTTTAACGACTGGTTAATGGAAAGAAACACAAAAATTCTTGACACAGGCTCAACCGAACTGCTGTTTCTTTCGAAGGATGGGCATTCCACACTTTCCAATATTTCCAAATCTGTACTGAATAATATTTTGCGTTTATTTTTCTTCAAAGTACGCAAGAAAAATGGTCCAAGTTACCCAAGTTCAACACTCAGATGTCTTTTTCCTGACATCAACTACTAGTTGGCAAATGAGGAAGGTAAGCAGTGGAATTTGTGGTCCGATCCTTCTTTTCATGACGCTAGAAAGGCTCTTGATAGCGCAATGAAAGAAACATCGCAAAAAGGTCATAATCCGCCTAGAAAACGAGCAGCCCCCATCACTTCAAACCAAGAGTCAAGTCTTTGGGATCGTGGATATCTTGGTTCAGACAATCCAAAAGAACTCAATAGAACTATGTTATATTTTCTGTCTCCGAGGTGGTCGCGAAATACGAGAGCTAAGGTTTGGGGGAAATAGTCAGCTGAGCCTCATGACCTTGCCGGATGGCACATAAATTCTGATTTACATAGATAGGTATTCTAAAACGTACAAACAAGGTTTAAAGGACCATCATAATGAACCCAAAACTGTGCAAATGTTTCCCTCTCATGACCCAAATCGCTGCCCTGTTAGGTTATACAAGAAACTGGTATCTTTGAGACTATAATTGCACGACTAATGCTTTTTTCTAGCAACCTGCATCGGATTTTACAACTCATAAATGGTATGTGAATTCACCTCTGGGACATAATACATTATTATCGATGTCTTTTCGGGCGTTAATGGAAGCCGCTGAACAACGCAGAACAACTGTCACACGTATAATGGAAGCATCTGGCGACAAACAACTGGCAAAAGCGATTACTGGTCATCGTACTGACTGTGTCCGTGTCTACAGTGTAGTCAACGAAAAACGTATGAAACAAGCTTCAGAAATACTGTCATGTTCAGAGCCTGGAACAAGCGAATTTGCATTCAGGGAATGTTCCACAACTGTTTCAAGTCAAGTCATGTCTTATACGGTTTTACAAGCTCCATTTCGAGCAGTGGGATCCACAGTGTTTGAAATCACGAAAAACATTCAGGCCCAATCCAAGAGATTTGTTATGAAAGACTCGAATGGGTCGACCATTGAAATTGATTTTTTACTTTTATCGTGATAATTGTTGTTCTCTAAAATTACTAATACTAGTATTGTTATTGATTTTTTCAGTTAAATTGCCCTCGGGCAAATTATATTATTGAAAATACAAGGGATTTTGAATATTGTTTTAATATTCTATAGATAAACAGACTTTCTGTAATAATAGATAAATAAGTAATAGTTCTAAATAGATTAATTTAAGATTATTGATTTTAATCCTTCTAATATTTGAAAATTCAAATTCACGAATAATGTTAACAACTAGGTATTTATTATTCGCGGGCAAATTAGTATGGCAGATTAGTAAATGCATATAATATAAATATCGTGGGCAAAGTCAGTGAATGGGAAACATAATGTTACCGAATAATATCAATAGTTGATGCAACAAACGCATCAGGAGAATTTTTGTTGGATAGTCAAGGGGAATTCATATCACAATCGCCTCAGTTCTCGCCCACCGCGCAAGAAAAAATGTATTCCAATGAGATAAATTAAGGTCTTTTGTAGTTCTTTATGATTATGTTTTTTCCAATATGTTTTGTTCCCACAGCTTTTCTTCCTCTTCTGCTGTTATGTACCTGGATTTATATCCACCAGAGAGAATACCCATTGAGGCTGGTTTTTTCGTAGCGACCGATAAACATCTTCTGCATTCTAGGAAATCTGTATCAACAAACATTGACCATTTCTTCTGTAAATCGTGTTGAATATAATAATTCAGCATTGCGTACATATTGTAGAGAGATTGGAGGGTATTTTTCACTATTAACATTTCTTACCTAAAAAACGAACCGCTTCAGCATGTAAGCTAATTCGTTTTGATCCATTTCGGTCAGATCTTTATAGACGTTTAAATCCGAGTCTATTTTCAGGTGTGGAATTTTTAGCTTTTCCAATAAGTTTGCTTCCAATAATATATTGCCAAACCTCTGTTTCGATGGTTGGTTTTCGTTTTCCGTATCATTCAAAATGTTAAAATATTGTCAATGATTAAATTACCAAAATCATCATCCGGGACATACAGTCATTGTCATTCATCCTTTCAACCACTGCGTATTACAATCATAAATTAAATATGTCAATGTATGATTTGAATATATTCGTGAATCGATAATCCCTTTGAAATTGCCAATAAGATTAGTAATTTCGTCGGGATTATTTTTCACGAATATATTCAAATCATACATTAACATATACTTAACACATTGATTTCGCAAATCAGTAATTCAAATTTAAATGTTTCAGAATAATTACAGTTTCAGCGGTTATTGCTATATATTGCTGCAAAATGCCACGTGAACGTCAACTGAGTGAAATTAGTAATGGTTTAGTATCTCAAACAAGTAAATAGTTATATGAAAAATACTGGCTATATTTTCTAGATTATTGCGATGCCTTCTTTAAAGACTGTAATGGAGAAACTGTTACTGAAGAGCGCTTGAAGTGTTATTTGGATTCTCTGAACAGTGACGGTTACAAAGTATCGATTCTTTGGACAAGATACTCAACGATAAAATTCATTTGTTGAGTGAGACTGGAAATAAGTTTGATAAGTTACCCGAAACTAGTTGATTTGTTAGAGAAGTAAGATCGTGAAAGAAAATCATTGCCCAAAAAAGCAAAATCTTTTATGGATAATAAATTGGAAAAATATTTAACGGATTCACCAAATGACAATTCTAATCTTGTGACAAATGGTAGTTTTATCATTCCGGAAGGTATCTATGGTGACACAATCCTAAAATATTTAGATATTTTGGACGCTGACGGTGCAAAAGGAGGACGGCTTATAGTGACACCTGGCAAACGGTTCAGTGATAAAAAACAATGAGGAAAAACACAATTACCCAATCAGCAAAGAAGGTTGCTACCCTTTTGGGTTGTGAAAAGATGAGATCAGTCGTTTTACAGGTCACAGTTGGCGTAGAACATCAGCCCAGGCTATGGCGAACTCTTGTATTTGAGTATTTCAGTTTTTATTTATAGTGATTGAAATGAAAGATAAAATGAAAAACGTAAAGCCTGACACACATTTAATTAACATACAGTTATGTTATGTTAATTATTATAATTTTTAATGATCGTCATGTTTCGCTCAACATCGAGCTTCATCAGGATAAACATTTATATAGACTGAAATGAAAAATAAATACATAATTACAAAAGGATCACAGTTTTAACATTAATACCAAGACAAGATTACCTGAAACACGGAGAAAACTACCACTCATACAAGCAAGAAATTTTACTACGAGCCAAAGAGAATTACAATTACAATTGAAACAATTACGAGTACACATTAAGCAAATAGAGTCCAAGATGGTGAAACTGCCATTCGGTTTGTTAGAACAACCATCACAACCCATGAGATGTGACTGTACGACGCTTCTCCCATTGCGATGTTCCTTGATTCCTTGACGCAAGATGTTATAAAGATGGCTAAGTATGTAGACTTGCGTAAACGATAGATAAAAAGTACCATTAAGGGGTGGAACAATTTTCTTCCTAAGTAGCCAAGATGGGCAACATTTTTCGGTCGGTCTTAACTGTGCATGTTTAAGGGAGTGACCCCTCTCTGCCCAGCCCCTTGTAACACACCAGGGAACTCCTACGTCTAGGGTTTGTTCATGATGGTGGTGCTCTGGGTCCCACTCCGCACCTTCGGGTGTCCCCTACACAATGCATGCAATGAATCCTGTAGTTACATCTAAATTTACTTCTACAAATCTTTGTGTTAGCAGTTTTCACGTTTTGTCCAGGTCGGTTCCTCTTTACTTTGTTGAAAATGAAAGGCCGAGTATACATTGACATATAGCGTGACAAATGTTTGGAAAACACCGCTGATGGTGGCGAGAAGCAGGAATCGAAGTTTCAGGCTCACCCGAAGCCCCTGTTTATAGCAAAGCTTTAGTCTGTCTGTCTGCCTTATTCCCGGTATGGGGGGCGTGTCAACACCCCGATCCCCTTAAGGAACGGCAGAGCTCGTTTCCCGTTGTTGTTTTTTCCGCTCGAGGTAGTCCCCATATGCTCGGTCTAAAGTCGACCGATCCTCCGTAGGAAGGCGAGCAGATGCCTTGCCGGAAGATTCAAGTCGCTGCGAATGCCATAGTTGGAACGGGCTGTCGTCCACTGCGGGCAGTCGAAGATGATGTGAGCTGCTGTTTCGCTGATGCCACACGTTTCACATAGCGGGTCCACATTCCTGCCTATCCGGTGCTGATACTCTTTGCAGATGAGAGTGTGCCCTGTCTTGATCTGGACGACCATCAGTGTCCTCTCCGCCCGAGTCAGGTTGTCTTCTGTCGTGCTCTTGATCCTCAACCCTTCTTTCTCCTGGAACTTTTCTCTCCACGTACTGGCAATCTTCCTCTTGGTGTTATTGCATGCAGCCTTGCGCGTAATTCCAGTTCCTCTTCGATCTTTCGAGCTTCCTGCCTTGGCCACTTCATTCGCCTTCTCATTCTCTTCTATACTGGAACGGAACAATCACTTGTTATATTAGCGCGCGAAATGCAATCATTTATATAACACAAAATGCTGTCAAGGAAATAGAGAACATTGAAACTTAATATTTGACTGACTTTCTATACTCTGCCGCACAAAGGCTTCAACCAGGCGTCTTTTGGTGGGGCCAATGTGGGACGAGATGGGGTCAACCCAAACATGTAAATTTGTAGACGATACCGCAGCCTCCAAAGCCAACAATAAATTACTCAATGAGACCAGGTAGAAGATTAAGCAGACAAGTGATAAGACGAGATTTCCGAGAGGGGAGAGCATTAGAATTAAATAAAAGCGAAGAATGACTGGGTTTCGATAAACAGAAAAGGAGATGCCATTATCTTAGGGAGAAACTGAGAGAGATTTATTGGATTGGGAGGCGGTTTACATCAAAGAGGAGGCCTCTTTATGTTAAAAGGATTTTAATTAATTAATTGTGCTTTAATAGTGCCTCGTCATTTGACTCTATTTCCTGTGCATGAGTATGGCTGAGGAAACTGGTCGCACCGAATCCGTGCTTGATAACTGTAGCATTTTCCCTTTTCTCAGATATAAGCATTAGATTCTCTATCTGATCTTTATCACAAAATAAATAAATACACTTAGTTTGGATTGAAATAAAATTTTAAAATTTAATCTGAATATTTTTATTTTTTCCCTGAAAAACGTGGCTGGAGAGGTTGCACAGGTCGCTGATAGCTTCTATATTTTTTGACTAGTATTTGCTATTGTATTAATCCTCAGGTCAGAACTCAAGAATGTGGGACAGTTCTTGTCAGACAACTTGGAATGGAACTGAAAGCTGTCTTTACACACAGGTCCAGGAGACATGGTGCAAGACCACATCTCTACCTGGAGAAACACAAAAAAACACAGATGAACAGAAAAGTATCCATTTTTATCCAAGACTATCAAGACGGCTCTGACACTATTCCAGAATAGTGCTGAAGTAGAGCGAGCTTTTTCTTACAACAAATTCCTAATGACAACCAATCGACCTTCTCTGGCTCATTCCAGTATAAAAGCACTCAGAACAATATCAAGGATTCTATCCCACTGTTGCTAGACAATTGCAGGCATGTTCTGTCAAACTCTCGACAGAAGTATCAGGATCACCACCAGGACCAGTAGTCTAAAATGCAAACAGCAGCTGAGGAGAAAACTGAAGCAGAACAGAAGATAGTGATAGAAACTGCAAAGGAGAAAGGCCAGCAGAATGACAAGGAAAGTCTGCTTCTGTGGACAAAACTATTGATAAAGAAATGGCTGTGACCAGGAGTGTTAATGGAAGTATTTATTTACTGTAAGTTTATATATCTACTCTTATACTTTGTTCCTCCAACCTCTTAGTTATATGTTTTTTAAATTGCTGCCACAGGCCTGGGTTGCAAAATTCGCGAAATAATTTCGGCCCTGACGTTTCTTCATTTTAATTATCTATTTTCACAAAGCGAGAATTTAATTATAATGTTAATGGGGCGGTTCAAAACGTTTCCTAAGCCAACCATAAACTGCTTGTGTGCGTGTGTATGTGTGCTCAGGAGATGACCTCTGTGGCCACGTACACCTATCGCGTGATCTGGGTGCCAGAGGAGAGGGCTGCCAATGCCTTCTACATCAACCACATTCTCATCCATCTCTGCGACGCGATGATTCCTAACAGTTTCGGGGTAAGTACACGAGCACCCATACCATCTCAACTGCGCAGTTGACTTGCAGGATAGCCTACTTCCAGGACACGGTCACGTGACTCGCTCTGCTGCGAATTGGCAGACACACACATACACACACAATATCGCAGCTGTGTCTCTGTCGCCGCGTGCAGCTTGGCAGGTCGTGTGTGTGAATTTCGAGCAAACAACTGTGTGCAACTAATGCGTAGTTCCAGAGGAAAAGTTGCACTCGGAATTTGTGCTAGCTCCAACTACAACCATTAGCGATGTCACATGGCACAAGGGTGCAATTTAATAGTTGCCTCCATTGCCATCCAGTGTTCTGCTTTTGTCAAGCAGGTTCACGTTTGATGGCATCCATTTTCTCCACTCCGTTCGATTTTCTGCTGTTTGTTTTAGATTTTTGTATGAATCTATATTGAATTCTGCTAACATGCCTTTTCTTGGCCTTCCTCGTCCACGTTTTCTACGAAATCGTCCTTCATTAAGTTATCTTTTCTTAAGATATCCAGTTCTTCTTCAGTTTCAATATAGTCTGAAATTAATTACATCTTTCTTTTATCTCTTCTAATACTTCTTCGTTGGTTTTCCGATCCTGCGCCGTGATATTTTCTGCATTCGTCTCCATATCCACATTTCGAATACTTCTATCTTTTTCTTATCACTTTCTTGGAGTGTGTCCATGTTTCTCATCCATACAGGGCTACACTCCATATTATTGATTTGACAATTTTCTTCTTAGTTTCTATGTTTAACCCTTTTGTGAGCAATTCTCTTCGTTTAATAAACTCTTGCGTAGCCCTGGCAATTCTTGCTCTTATTATGTATAACAAATATAATAAAAAATATACAGTGAAATATAGAATACAATATTATTAAAATAAATAACACCGCGCATAGAGAAGTTTTGCAGTCTCATGAGGAGATTGTAAAAGAGTGTTGAAAAAGCAAATTAAAGCTGCAATATACCAACAACATCATCTAATCTCCAAGGACAGCCTCTCCGCCATCATGACTATCCAAGGCAGGAACTCTCACCATGACCTGCACCTTGACCGTCTCCAATATCTCCTGTCCGAATTCCGGGAGGAACTCACCATCCAATGAGTTCCCAGCATTTGAGGCCTTCCCAGTAACGAACTCGTCGACCAAGCCGTCAAGAGAGCTGCAAACGTCCCTCCTGCTTCCTTCGAAAAGGGCTTATCCTTTGCAGCAGAGAAGAGTACCATCCGCCGAAGAATTAGGAACCCCCTATCTCTCATGCTCGTACAAAGGAGGTATATGACGGTCAACGGCTCGAGGTCAATCTCCTCAGGAAAGAAGCGGTTTTTTTTACGCAGCTGTGCGGTGGGCACTGTCCGCTCCTCGCCACTTAACGCCACCTTCTCGGTCCGTCTTCCAATTCGATGTGCAAGCACAGCGAGTCGACCCCAGAAGACCAGATCCATTCGATCCAGGAATGCCCCATCACTCTCCATCTTCGACGCGATATCTTAGGCGCCGGCGCGCCCCCACTCTCAGTCCTCGTCTCCAAACCGAAGAAAGTCCTGGCGTATGCCCGGAGCACTCTATCCCATGAGCTCCAATGACGCCCTTGCCGGCAGTCATCATCATCAGCAACTTCATCAACCTTTTGCTCTCGACTCCAGTAACCAATCTGGTATTTAAATTAACGTAATTAACTATTAATTAACAATGAAGCTTAAAAAAGAGATCGACATATCTTGGAGAATCATTTTATTCACAAATTGCACAATTCCAACACTAGTTCAGATCGGAAACGCCGTCAACTTTGCTTTGATGAGGTTCTTCACCTGCCCCTCCATGATCTGGCGAAGCAGGTATCGCAACGGCTTGTTCAGCAGCCAATTGATCAACTTCTGGAACGCTCCGATGGGCCCCACCGAATCCAGTTCCACCTCTCCCACTCGGATCAGCTCAAATCCGGTCAGATCCGCTGTCGAGCCGCGGCTCAACTTGATCACTACTTCTCCACGAATTTCCACATCGCGTATCCACACGCGAAAGAATTCGTTCACTTTCCACTTCATCTTGGTGTCCAATCGGAACAGCGCTTTGACCAGGAGTTCGGACAGACCGAGACAGAGGCGTCCCGTGAGCAGATTGGTATCCGGATTGTGACTGACTTCGGTGGGGCATGTTCGACGCAGGCCGTCCAGTCCGCTAAGCTGCGCCCGGGAGATGGTCAGCAAGGCGTTCCTCACCGAGCTGATATTGATCAGGGCAATCTTCGGAGAAAGCTTCCGCAGCACCAGATCGGTGGCATTGCTGAACAGTTCGTTGCACGAGTCCAACTCTGTGGCCTCGCAGTGGAGGAAAGCTGCAATGCAATCGGCAAATCACTAAACTACAAAACAGTGCCATGCGTTGATCCCAGTCATCAACTCGCCCGGTCAGTACTTGGAATCATTGCTAATTTATCACACTATTATATAAATCAACACAATCGAGTAGTGAATCAAAGTTAGGAAAGGAAGCAACACAGATCCGATCGTTAAAGTATAAGCCCAAAAGAAATAATTGTAGATCTACCGCGTGTCTCATAAATAACGATAGTTTTATATCGATCCGATATTGTTAATGGGATACGTATATGGCACTATTTGATAAGAAAACCGAAAGCTAGGAACATGCTCTATTTGTGGAAACTCAAGAAAGGACATTGCATGTAGCTATCCGACTAAAACTACGCTTTATAGAGTGAACAACAGCGGCATACACAAATACACAAATACACAAAGATAGAAACTACAAATTGCGTACTTACAAAAACAGTATTTAACATTTTCCCAACATGATTTATGTAAAAAAAAGAATGAAGTATTGTCTAGATGACAGCTGTTGCGGAATTTGTCTATCTTTCACAGAATTTTATTGAGAAACGGTAAGTCGGACTTTGGAAAAACTGTATCCATTTATTTAACTCGTCGATGTCTGCGTGTGCGCGTACAAACATTCAAAATATTTGGTCAAATAGTTTCGGAGGAGTATGGAAACGAACGGTACATACATAGCTATATAGCTACCAAACAATCAGACACGACATGAATTCAAACATCCCCTGTCTTTCAAATGCTCATATGCATATCATCATTTATCAGACTTGGATCAAAACTACAAATGCTTTATACCCTATAGGCAAGGGGAGCATTGGTTGGCTGTATATCACAAAATTTCTGACCCAACTCTGGCTTACATAGTTTCGTACCCTCACCTAGGGTATTAGTTGTGAGCACTTATAAATTCTGCGGCTAATCGACTATAACAAATTTATCGGTTATTGTTTTCATTGTCATTGTTATCATATCATGGGGGCTAGGATGAACTAGAAGTAAACAGTGCTAACCGTGGGGTAGCTCCAAATGTAACTAAAACAGTATCAGCTGCAATTCATTTGCTGTCTTTATTTCTATAAAAAACTATATTGCAGTTTTTGCAAGAGAAAGAATAATTTCTGAAGTGCTTCATGTATTTTTATGTACAAGCAGCAACAGTAAAATGTTTGTGATTGGCCGGCTGGCAGATTTGAATCTGAGAAATGTTTGTGATTGGCTGGCTGGCAGATTCGAATCTGCGAAATGTTTGTGATTGGCTGGCTAGCAGATTTGAATCTGCGAAATGTTTGTGATTGACTGGCTGGCAGATTTGAATCTGCGAAATGTTTGTGATTGACTGGCTGGCAGATTCGAATCTGCGAAATGTTTGTTATTGGCTGGCTAGCAGATTTGAATCTGCGAAATGTTTGTGATTGGCTGGCTGGCAGATTTGAATCTGCGAAATGTTTGTGGTTGGCTGGCTGGCAGATTTGAATCTGCGAAATGTTTGTGATTGGCTGGCTGGCAGATTTGAATCTGCGAAATGTTTGTGATTGGCTGGCTGGCAGATTTGAATGGGAATATAACTAATGCTTGTATGTACATATGCATACCTTGTTGAGAAGAAAAGTTGACAAAGTATTCCATAAATCGATTGTTCTAAGTCTTCTGCGATATTATAATACTAGCAGCGCGTATTTCATCAAACTATTAAACAAGTGGGAAGCGAAAATTTTATCATTCTCCGATTGATAGTCTAGGAGGAGACAGCGAATACAGAGCCATCACGCAGACTAACTATTGTTTCGCATTCTGAGACAATCGTACTCTCCCAATGAACCACAGATTTGTTCTGGTCTCTAGTGAACTTTTCGATTCTGTAACTATCTGTTTTTTCTTATATAGCAAAAACGATTTGATTAGGCTTTGCACTTGCAGTATGGATAAATATCGAGCTACAGAAAAAACAAAGAATGCTCTTACATCCTCCAAAAATGTAGAGAAAGCAGACGAAGAGAAGAGTTCCACGTGAAGGATACATTGATCCGTCTTCTTCGATCTTGGAGATTCGCGTTTGGAGAGAGATCAACCGTCTTCCCCGCCGAGCTGCATAGTACGTGTATGTCTGCTGCAAGCCAGCCTGCTAATTGGATTGTGTGCGAGCAAACCTTATCAATGTCTTCTATCGGTTGGATTCAGATCACAGTCTGACCCCTCTTATAATTTTTTAATTAATTGCTCATTGAATAGCACTCCTTTCGAATGCATTTTAATTGAAGGTCCTTCAGTGGTCGGTATTGTATCTCTGAAATTTTGTTAGTAATTGTAATTTATTACCATCACCTGCGTTTTTCATCCTACAGTATACAGTATGTCATTCGTGAAAACGTCAACACATCTCTGCTTCTTTCAATACATTTATGACCTTTTCATGTCATTCCTGACCCTTTCTATGTCATTCCTGACCCTTTCATGTCATTCCTGACCCTTCCATGTCATTCCTGACCCTTCCAAGTCATCCTCCATGTCATGCCCACCCATCCTACAGTATATGTCATTCGTGAAAACGTCAACACATCTCTGCTTCTTTCAATACATTTATGACCTTTCATGTCATTCCTGACCCTTTCTATGTCATTCCTGACCCTTTCTATGTCATTCCTGACCCTTTCTATGTCATTCCTGACCCTTTCTATGTCATTCCTGACCCTTTCTATGTCATTCCTGAC
>JAUYWV010116894.1:0-12053 GCA_032274565.1 Nematoplana nigrocapitula
AATGATCCGGAAATCCACACGCAATCAATTGAGAGCTTCTGGATGAGGTCCAAGCGCAAGCTAAGACGCCAGCATGGCACCTCCGAGGACTTGTTTCCCTCATATCTCCATGAATTTGTCTATCGGAATGCTCACAAAGACCATCACTTATTCTCCAGGTTTGTTGTTACAATTGGTGAACAATATCCCATGTAAACTTATTTAACTCTATGTTTGTTGTTGAATTGGTGAACAATATCCCATGTAAACTTATTTAACTCTATGTTTATACTTTATGTTTCCACGATGTTCACAATTACTAAATACACTTTTTGTATTATAAAATATTTATTTTATCTTTATATTTATTTACATTTTCGAAAAAATTATTATTTTATTTTACGCCGCTAAACTATACTTTTACCGTTCCAGACTTTATAGAATAGAAATACACAGAGTTTCCGTCTCTCAAAATCAAAATGACAGGTATCCTGTTTCGCTGGAATAAAGTTCCAGACCTCCCGTACGCATAGAGTAGAAATACATAAAGTTCCATCTGTCAAAATATAAATAATCAGAATCTTATATCATGGAGTTAAATTTTCCGATGTCCAATACAAAATAGACTTGAAATACATAAAGTTCCGTCTCTCAAGATCTAAATGACTGGAATCCTGTGTCACTGAGTTAAAGTTCCGGACTTTCCATAAACATAAAGTAGAAATACACAGACAGAGTTCTATCTCTCAACTTTCGGGTATCTCTTCCTTGGCCTTGCTCCTTCTAGAATGTAGAAATCTCTCTGATAGAACTATACAAGATATAACCTCTTTATCTTATTGATTGTATCTTTTAAGGCCAAAAAGAGTGAAATTTATTACCAATTTCTATTTCCTCTATTTTGATTTTTGAATTAATCAACTGAATTCATTACGCATATGTATGACCATAGAATATATATATTACGGACAATTGAAGTATATCAGATAGTACACGTATCAGCCAGCTAGTTTGATACAAACTATGAAACTTAAATCAATTATCTGGCTGGTATGTGTACAGTCTGGCTGGTTTAATGCAAATTGTGAAACTTACTTTAATTGTCTGGCCGGTTTAATACAGATTGTAAAACTTACTTAAAACCACAAATAGTATACTGGTACAGACAGATTGTCCACTCATGTCACATGTAAGAGTTTACTTTGCATTAAAGGAAATACATGAGACACTACTAACATTCTACCAGTGAAATGTGCTATAAACCTTGCTATTCACTGTGTAGACAGCCCAAAAATCAATTAAACTTGCATGCAGTGGCAGGATGAGCTAAACCATAAGAGAGAGTTGAAGGTCTATATTGTACATTGGTGCCCTCTCTATTGGATAGTATCATTGCAGATGTGTTCTATTGTTGATGGAGGTGGCTGAGTGAGCTATTACAGTAAATACTAAATTAAGTGTATTAAATATTAAGAAAGTAGAAGTACAGGCCACAATCATTATAATAAAAATAATCAGCCAATAGGAATCAGTTTCCGAATGATTCCTATAAACTATGATTTATGATATGTATCAAACTAGCTGGATAGTCCGTGTACTAGCCAGATAGTTGAAGTAAGTTTCACAATAGGCCCCTATGTATCAAACGGCCTGATAGGATATATACAGGCCGGATGATTTCCAACAGTTTTAACTTGCACAAACTAGCCGGACGGCAAGCTTATGGGTCAACGGTACATGTACTGTCTAATATACTGTCTGCAACATATATACAGTGTGTCATTTCTATTTTTAATTATATGCAGCCATAGACATGCCTAAGTTAATAAATTCTCTATATTAAAATGTGACACCTGATTCTGCACAAGGAAAAATCGATATGTTGGAGGCTGCAGCACAGATAGCTGTATCCAGCGTGGTTTTATAGGCCAAGTTACATACACAGGATTCAGGTCATTTTGATTTTGAGAGATGGAACTTTATGTATTTCTACTCTATGTGTATGGGAGGTCGGGAACTTTATCCCTGCGATACAGGATTTCTGTTATTTTGATTTTGAGAGATGGAACTCTATGTATTCTATTCTATGCATACAGGTGGTCCGGAACTTTAACTCCGCCCCACAGGATTCCAATCATTTTGATTTTGAGAAAGGGAAATTTATGTATTTCTACTCTATGCGTACTGGAGGTCCGGATGGAACTTTATCCCAGCGATGCAGGATTCTGGTCATTTTAATTTTGAGAAACGGAACTCTGTATATTTCTACTCTATGAGGTCTGGAACTTTATTTCCACGATACAGGATTCCTGTGACCAGAAGTGTATCCACATGAAACAGGATTCCGGTGACCAGAACTGTATCCACTGCCTATATATAATATCTGGCCTGGGTTGGATATTCTATATAAGCACTTTTGTTATTGTGAGAAACTTTAAAAAGTTACAGGTTATATAAATTGAGTTTTAAATTATTCAGAAATTTCAAGCGTTATTTTGAAACTATTTTCAAGGTAAATGTTTTCTTTTTGGTTTTTTATTTTGAGCCTGACTGGACCAGATATTATATATAACCATAAATTTATTTCAGTCATGGACATATTCCCAGCAATGCTGTGAAATCTTGAAATATATTGATTTTAACTATAAATCACTAATTAACCTTTTGGTTAACAATTTACAACATGTCCTCCAAAACAGTACTTTATTCCAAAGAAAGGGGATTTTTTCATTTGACATTTAGAAACTAATCTAATACATTATTATAACCAATAAATATACCAATAAACCAATAAACTGATTTTCGTGATCTTAAGATGGAATTACATGCCTATCTTATACATCTACCTGATTTTGTTGTGGACAGTTGGAGTATATCAGAGGGTATGTGTATGGGCTGATGGTACGTGTACCATCCTGCCAGTTTGATACAGATTAAGAAACTTACTTCAACTGTCGAGGCAGTACATGTACCATCCAAGCCATTTTGATACAGATTAAGAACTTTCTTCAACCATCCTGCCGGTTTGATACAGATTAAGAAGCTTACTTCAACCACCCAGGTGGTACATGTACCATCCGGCCGGTTTGATACAGATTAAGAAACTTACTTCAATCATCCAGCCATTATGAGTACCGCCCAATTTAAAACATTATTATGTTCTACTTCAACAATTTAAATACCCCCACCATCCAGTGGTTGAAAGTGATAGGTTCTAGACGATAATCTCTCTATATATTTGTCATTGATTATCTATTTGTTTGTTCCATAAAATCTTGAAATCCTGACATCCCAGCTTGTTGTGAGTGGACTCAAATGAAATCACTTTTTACCGAAATAGTCACCATATTTTTTTCATTAAAATTAATTCTTTCAAACAGATAAGGTGCTGGTTTTATGTAATTAGTGGAGTCTAAGAGCTTGAAAACAACTTGCAGTTACTCATCCAATCCAATCCAAGAAAGCTTTTTCACTTGGATCTCAGATAGGACAGCATGGCTGGTCCACTCTGTCCCCTTTTCTAAATCCTGGCAGCGGGCATGAGAACCACAGGGAATCTAAATATCCGGAAATTTTGAGACGATTTTGATGATTCATTTATATGCATTCTAGGTTGTAAACTCTCAAAATTTGGCTCCCGCGTAGCCATAGTGCCCTAAAGTTTTTTTCCGGAAATTATTTGGAACCCTGTTAGATTCCCTGTAATTGTGACACCCTAATAGTACTATATATCTTACCCTCTATTTTTTATTTATGAAAAGCAGTTATTTTTATGTTTTTTTGCAGAATGATCAAGTCATTGTGATAAACTCAAGTAGTAAGGATGTCTTCTATACGAAGGTGTGTACATATATATTTTATGATGTACATTTATTGAAATATATTACTTTTGCACGTGGCCCTTTCAAACCAATCCACCAATTTTACTTTTAAAACTGTTAGTTATGTTTCATCGTTGTTGTCCACATTATATCAGAAATATAATTGGCGAGTTACTAAATGGCTTTGATAGTATGTATAAACGAATATAGTTGGTTTCGCGTAGTTTTACTGAGCAGTGGTATATCAGTCGACTCTCCTGTCATGCTTGTTTGGAATTTTTTCAGGTACATGATTGGCTGACCGTGCGACTCACATACTTTCACCCCGAGTTCCTTTTCCACCACAAAGATCGCATACAGGAGATGATTGATAGGCAAAAGCGGTATTTAAACGCGCTCAATTTATCAAGACCCTGGACCCGAGATATGCCCATTTTAGAAGAGAGTGTTATTCCCAAGTTAAACGATCCCTGTCATTTAGGTAAACCAGTTGTTCTGCTCACCGAACAAGACCAGTCTTCTAGAGTTTTTGTTGCCTCACTCGCAGCGAAGCGGATGACCTGGTAGGTATGGATTTGATGTATCTGTCCTTACCGATTTTGTATTAATTGGATTGTGCATAAACTAGAGGAAACCGTTGTACACTGATGAAAGCAAACACTTGAAAGAGTTTCAGATTAAATTTCCATGTAGCCATTTTAAATGCATGTATACAGTATCTGTAAATCTTCTTTTTATTGTCTTCGCAATTTGTATCGCATTCGTACATTTATCTATAAAAATACCGCAAAACTCATAATTAGTGCATTTGTTTTTTTCTGCTTTTGACTATTGTAATTCAATTTTTTATGGCTGCTCGAACTCATCTGCACGTCTCCAGAAGGTACAGAATGGTTGTGCACGGTTTGTTAAGTGTCTTCCCGATTTGGTTCGGAGGACTTGGGGAGCGACCATCTTCCCATCCTCATCGAAATCAATAGAAGCACATCGCAAACCAGCAGAAGAACTACTAAGTGGGCAATGAAGAAGGCAAACTGAACAAGCTTCCAAGCAGAAACGAAAGCTGAATTCGAGAGGGTCACACCAAATGGCAAAGTGAACGAAATGTGCAAAGTGTTCTATGACACCATCCTGATTGCAGCAAAAAAAGCATTCCAAGAGGAGCGCGCAAGAACCCCCTACCCATAGAGTAGGGATACATAATAATAATAATTTACATTTTATAATGTACATTTTAGTCATTTACTAATCTGGTACTGATTAAATGGTCTGAATATATGCTGAAAACCTATGAGAAAATTTTTTAATGTATCACATATAAATTAGAATGAATACATAAATTAAAATAATCAAAGAAAATCTCACAAATAGCAAAATAACCGAACCACATATTAAAAAAGAATAAACTGCATATTAAGGACCATGTCATGACAATAATTTAAGTACATGGAAATTTGTGTTATAATCATTGTTCCATTGAATGATGTAAAATATATATATTTTATTAGTTTTATTCAATATCTCATAATAGGAAAATCTAGTGTAAAATGTTTTAATATACAGTAAAACCCGCTTAATGCGCATACCTATGGGCTGTAATAAATTATGCGTATTAAGCAGGTCTGCATAATAAGCAGTTTTTAGTTAAATTGAAACTCTATTAGACTTACTATATACATGTTATACGTAGAGTGAAAAGATAATGTGATATAGCGAAGTGCGGCGGTCATTAACTGAAAGCTTTGCTTGACCGAAATGGCAAACTGTAATATTGATTAACAGTTATTTATAGATTTAATAAGTTGAAGGATTTGAGGATATGTTATAATTTTACTTTCTCAATCTTTATTCAATTGGGCATTACAATGATAGTGTATTTTTTACAAACATGACAGTATAAATAGGGTTCAAAATAAATTTAAAAAATGAGTAAATTAACTAAGCAACTAATTTTGGCATTAAAACATTTTTCTGGTTGTATAATATATATCATAAAGGATCTATTAAGTAATATATTATGATTTGCATTATGAAATTTTATATTTTTGTACAATATGGTAGTTCCAGGCAGCAAGAGGGTGGACTAATGTTTGTATCACTTCTACTGAAGCAGTGAAGCTACTTATACAGCCAGTGCCACCATTGACATTAGTAATATACCATAATGTATCCATACCTAGTGCTTTATCTGTCATTATTTGCATTATGAAAACTTCGAATTTGTTATTTCAATATGCCATATGGCAATTTCAGGGAGTAAGAGAGTAGACTAATTTTTGGCTTATTATTTAGATCAAAGTGAGTATTTATGCAGTAAATTTTAGCTTGGAAATAGTAAGAAGTAATGTTAAATAGTTTTTATAGATCATTTACTTATATATATAAATGTGTTCACATTTATAAAGATATGTTAAAAACTGTTTATAAAGTAATTACCTAATGGCAACTTAGGTTTTAAGATAATAACATCTCGTATCTCCCTATAAGTATAATGAATGTGCTTTATATTAAAAATCATATATACAGTATTAAAACCTTTTATATAAAAATAAGTAGGAAAAATGTGCAAAAACTATTTATGTAATATTTATGGTTTATGTATATAGAAATGTATAGCACTCCCTAGATATTATTTAAAAAATCATAATATTTCATCAAGGATATTTTATATATATATATATATTATATTATATTTATGTAGTATGCTATATTTTAGGCATCATAACCAGTTTTGTTATTTTGTTATACTTTTTATAGCATAGTTGATACTACTACTAGTACCCTTCTGGAATAAATTAATTTCAGTCATGGACATATTCTCAGCAATGCTGTGAAATCTTGAAATTTACGTATTGATTTTATCTATAAATCACTTTTTGGTTAATAATTTACATATTTTTCTCAAATTCATGCTGTGAAATTAACATCAACAAATTATTTTCAGAGGACATGTCTTCCAAAATAGTACTTTATTCCAAAGGGGTACTAGTAGCTCCCTCACCCTGCAACCCTGGTTTTCTAATGAGTAATGAGGCCTATATTGTAGTTAGAAATTTAAATCTAATAAGTGGGTCTACATTTATATATATAGTAGGTCACAAAAATTAAGCACAGTACTGTAATTTGACTAAAAATCCAATAGTTTTTAAATATAAGATTTTTATAAATATTATACAGTAAGTATTAACATATTATTTGTAATTTGAATGACTATAAAAAGTATTACTATTACTAGTATTAGTATTAAAGAAAACAACTTCAAAACACATTTTTAATAAATACAGTGTTGTAAGTACAGTCTATGGAAAACACTGTCATGTTTAACTTATTTTATAATGTATTTCGTTTGAGCAATACACGTGTTCACCACGAAAAAGGCGAGTAAAAGTCAGTCTCTTACTGGCGATATCAAAAAGCGTCACTTTAGATAATAACATATGTTACTCACCGCTTTATATCTTTCGGGAAATGATGCAACCTTAATGGGAAATCAGGAAATAAGTCACTTTTCCCTCCTAACCGCTTATTGCAACCGTAAGCAGCACATAACTTTACCATATTAAACTAATGTAATGCAATCTGTACCCGATAAATGGCCGCTTGTTTACTCAAAACACTTAAACAAAGATATTTCTGGTTCGTAAAATATACATTTTAAGTTCAATGCTTGTGATATTCAGTCATATATGGATAGAAGAAAGTTTTAAAATATACTGTACTTGTCAATTGTCTCTTTCATTTACCTTTTTGTCTTCAACGATTGATGAATATATCTTTTTTAATTCACGTAATTTGCATAGCAACGCCTTGGAGACGAAGCTCTATGTATCTTTACTATATGCTGTAGGCAGTCTGGGTAAATGGATGAACGTATCGGATCATGTATAGTGTTACGAACGACAAAAGATCGCCAACTTCATGGACATGACACTCAATGATGATGAACTTGTGATAAAGAATTATCAGTCAAAAAATTGTCATACATGCACCGAACAAACAGTCGAACGTTTGGGTCAACATTCAAACTCTATAGGTTCACATTGATTAGAACTTTAACTGAAGGTCGCATACGCGTACGCGGAGGGGGAGGGGGGACCAAATTTGAGATTTCATCCGGATTTACTTTATGGACATCCCTTGTTCAAATCTGATTCTCGCCGGGTCACTCGGGAATGCAAAGGAACGAGGAGGTTGATGCGCTGGCGAAGGAGGGTGCTATTAAAGATGAGAAGGAGATGATCCTAGATCTCAGATCGAGTCAAATTGTATTGCAAGATACGTCAAGGGAAGAGTCCTTTGCTATGCTGTACCTGACACGAGTTCGACTTGGAAACGGACAGCATCTGTCAGTACTGTGAGGCCGGAACTCCCTAGATTGCAACATGTTGAAGTGATTACTTTCTCTTTGAATAATACGTTCTTTGAAGTACGCGTTCGCAAGGTGTCAGAATCAGAAGTGTAGATTGACAAGGAGACTCCGGTGGAGAAGCAGTGGGACTTCATTCTTGTAGACCGATTTCCATATCTTCGGAAAACCGTGCGGGTTGGTTTAGTACTGCCACATGGCAATGCAGACGCTGAACGAATTTCTTCGCAGACGAGGAATAGTCTTGTGAAGAACAGGAGACTCTTATCACACGACTCACTCAATATTTATTTTAAAAGGCAAAATTCAGTTTGATGGCGCAGTTGTAAATGTCGTCGGTGATAAATTTAGAGATTTCTGGCGTAATGCTCATTTGGTCTATATGACTGAAAAGAAGGAGGACGAAGATGAACACATTAGAACGCAGAAGGCAAAGCAACTTCTGGAAACGGAAATTCAGCTTGAAACAAAAACTGACTGTCGTGTCACCGACCTGGAGAAGATGGAGCATGCCAAGAAGGCGAGGGTGAAATCTGAAGAGACGAACCGACTTATCAGCGAGCTCATGAAACAACGCTAGGTCAGCAGGAAAGCTGCATCTTCTGATGAAAATGAGCATAAACAAGTTTTGGAGAAGGTGCTGGCGGAAAAGTGAGTAGCTCAACGCACGATTGACGCTGCAGTAGCGGATGCAGCTGTTGAAGGTCCAGTCGCTTGATACTTGCTGCTAATTCTACAGATATATAAAAATGTTATTATGATTGAAATGAATTTACTATGTAGAAATATGTATTGCTTATGGTCAAAGCGTTTATAAATAGAAACATTGATTCCCATTCAATATATTTTATGTTGTATGTGTTTTCGCATTGATCCTATGATCGGCGGTAATGTTACTCGTTGGCGCAAAAATGTGAAAAGTGCAAATCCGAAGCCTGGCCTCTTCTCACAGGCACGATACATATTCGAGAGTGGCTTGCGTGTGATTATATTTATCATGAGGATCGGCCGTCTAGACCGCGAGGATGGGCCAGTCCAGGCCCGTGCGCCAGGAACGAGAAGAAGGAGCAGGAGGAAGCTAAATTCAGATGATTAAACCTGAGGTATCTCTCCACAAAAGAAGGATGTTAGTCATGCGAAAAGGGAAGATGGAGGCCGAGAGAAGGGGGCAGGAATGTGTTAGGAGGGGTGTGCTCTGATTGGCTGGATGATTGGATTAACAGGGGATTGGGAGCAGAAGGACTGACCAGACGGCATGGATGAGAGGGGGAAGAGACATGAAATATAAAGAGAGTCGGAATGCAACCAAAGAGGGTAATGAGGAGAGAGGGGCGAGGTAAGTTGAGTAGGTGATTGGGTCCCGCCGGAGTTATGCGAACCGTCGAATACACCTATATAATATCCTCGGAATCAATGTGATATAATTAGTGTCTGTCTGGCTGCGTGTTAGCGATCTCCTTCTAGACCATCTATTAGAGAGAGTTGAAATTTTGAATGACGGGTCTGCATTATGCCTTTTTAATTTTCATCTGTATGGGAGCCACAGGTTCCCCTTTAAGGGTCCGTATTAGGCCCTTTCGAGACTACCAAACCTATACGTCACTTTTATACCTGTTCTTCATATGCGATCTTAATATATATATTTCGTCGAGATAAAGAACACCTTATGTCGCAATGAAATCATTACTGACCACAGTCATATTGCATATCCCATTATTGATTTATTGATCGATGTCTTGTAACTCATTATACCCAAAATCTCCAAGTTCCATTACTGATTATAACAAAATTTGCCACATTTTTGTACATAACAACGAAGAATCCATTCTTTTCCAATTATTGATTAATTTGTTAACTAATGATTAGTATATACCAGCAGACTTGGAAATTGAATTACGCTAAAATCACATGCTGCCAAGAGAGGGCAGCGAAACGAAGAAACACCTTAACAACGCACTGCTATCCTCAAAAGCAACTGCGATTCAATATCCTGCGAACGTGACTGCGAAACCCTTGCACAACGCACTGCCCGTCATCAAACAAACGCTATGGGAACCACAGGTTTAGATACTTTTAAGACCACCAAATATGTATTTACGACATTTGTTACAGTCTGTTATAGATATGCCAACTGTAATGCTTCCATGGAAACGGTGACACAGTATTCGATTTGAACATGTATTGCAAGTGCTGATATTTCTTTGCTGACATTCCGAGCTATAGCGGAGGCGTTTAATTTCCATGTTGTTAGAAGCCTTTTTTAAAACTTGTGCTTTCGTAGAAAAAAGCCATGCAATTTAGAATAGACTCGTTTTCTGTAGTTTGCCATAAAAAATCGTCTGTGGCTTTTCATAATGTATGAATTTACAGCAATAACTTCAAGGTGAAATTGTCAGAAACATCTGATTTTCTATGCAAGTGAGTAGTACTATATCTGAGATTTTGATAATGTGATATTATTCTTAATAACCTATTTTGGCGTACCTTGAAGTTGATTCAGGAATGGCATGTTCGACAAAATATCCACCAACAGACCGGTTTCGGGGTTATCGCTCCTCGTCACTACTGGGTAGGATTCGAACAGGCACTCCAGTGATTAGTAGTAGAACTACGTGACCACTAGACCCTGAGATCGCTTGTAGAACATGCTGGTTTTTAGCCGTATAATATGAGGTAACCCTAGGGTCAAAGGAAAAACCGGCGTATTGAGTGAGCTTTGCTCTACTAATCTGTTTGTGTGTTTCAGGCGCCTATTCCCATGCCACCGGTATTGAATTAATTCGTTGTGACGTGGCTCGCTATATTGAACAACGAGATGGTATCCCGTCAGATCCCAACAGCATCTTCCTCTCCTCTGGAGCGAGTGAGGCGATCAAGGTACAGTTCTGGTCAAATTGATAGACGAATTTGTATTTCCAATGCAGAATTTCAATACATTGTATGCCCTGCCCTAGCTACTGTAGTTGTAAAGTTTTGACTTCATGAACTTCCAAACATTTTCAATTGGGTTGAGGTTCGGACTGTTTCCTGGTCACTGTAGAACGCGGATTGGAAGCATCAAGGTGCCTTGTCATGTTGAAATTCGCAATGTCGTCTGTCACCAAACCAGTCGGTTAGTTGAGGCTTCTTTCTGGTGTTCGCTACATGGCAATACTGTTGCAAATTCATGTTGTTGTTGTTGTATACCCGGCCCCTTCCGGAGGCTGGGGAGCAGCGCAGGGCCGCCGAGGCCCAGCAACCTGGCAATTCCCCCGCGGGCGTATACAAAGGAGGTCAAGCAGGTTCATCGTCTCACCAAAAACGGCAGAGCGGAAGCTCAAGATGAGGGTCAAGAGAGGAGAAGATGAAGGGGAATTGGAGGTAAGAGGCAAGAAAAGTGGAGTGCCCGTTGCAACAAAGGCGCGAAAGCTCGCAATGGGAAGAAGAATCCCACCAAGGTTGCTACCATATCTTCTCTGTATGGAGACTCACTAGATTTGCACTAAAACCCTCTTTCTGCCATGGTTAACAGTTACAGATGAGTTCTTGTCACTGAATGTAACCTTATAATTAAAACAATACCATGAATTGATTACAACCTCGGTAAAGCATCCTCACAAGGTTTATGATCTGCTGTATTATCTCCGTCAAATGTCCTGGTCGTGTTCATGTAGTTAAGGGAGCGATACATTCGCAACAGTATTGACATGCGGTGAACACCAGACTGAAGGCGCAACTAGTTTGGTGCCACACATCCAAGGCCTCCACAAAATGTCTCCGTGATGCTTCTTCTTCTTCTTCTGCTCACACCACGTCGTGCCCCGGGGCTCTGGGGATATTGACGGGATCGAGTGGGGGCTCCACCCGACCCACCCTCCACAAGTACTTGACGACATCTGTCGGTTTTC